>JAZHYW010051097.1:0-48445 GCA_037355805.1 Ixodes ricinus
ACCACAGCTCTATTTCGTCCAGGGCGTCAGAGCTTGCTAGGCCCGCGGAAAAGGAGCGCGCACCTCGCCGGTCGGTATCTGTTTCGGCTCTCCTGGGCGATATTGCCATTCCTCTCACGGCCAGCAGTGCTCGTTCGAGTGCCCTCGGCGGAGTCTAATGCGGGGCCCGATCGCGAACGCGTCCGCCACTGCGTCTCGGGGAGAACCCGCGGCGAGCCTGCCATCCTTCTTCGGAAGAGCCGCAAACGTGAAGATGGATTTAAAACGAAAGCTGCTCCTCTTGTTGTGCGTCTGGCTGGCCAGAGACAACCACGCGGCCGGAGACGGTCTTCTCATTATTCACGGACATTCCACGGGCAGGAGCCGACCCCGTCGGCAGCTCCCCCTCTCACCCCCAGCGGCGAATGACAGCCGATGCGCGGTGTCGGAAAGACGTAACCTGCAGGAGAGCTACGGCGAGACCCAGGGATGACGAGCCAAAACACAAGCAGCGAGCTCGCACGCTGCGCGGCGCCGAATGATTCGGGCCGTGTTTTGGAGCGTGCACGCAGCTCATGGCGGGGTGCCCGGCACGACCCCTCCCGCCGGGGTCGGGGGCTCTGATGGGCTTTCTGCCGCCGACGCGCGGGTCACCCAGGGTGAAGCCCCGCGCGGACAGACGCACGTGCTCGTCGTCCTCATGACAACTCTTCGTCTGGCAATTAAACGCGCATTTCAGACTTCGGGCGGATGCGCTCTGCGGTACCTCACGCCGGACAGGGATGTACGCCCCGCCGACCGGCACGTAGTGGCGCTCTCCCCGCTGCCAGTCCGCAACTGGAGGCGCGGGCTCGACCAGAGGGCTCCGGCGTCGTCTTGGTCACGCTTTTGGCTTGGCGAAAGTGGCTACCGCCGCATCCTGACTGTTTTAATGATCGGTTGAGGTCTGAGTGTTGACCCTTTCCACGACCAGGTGACGGGCCGCAAGCTGCCTCGACGACTCGCAGAGTCGTCAAAAGGGTACTGGCGGCGAGTAACTTTGATGCAAATGACTTAATCGTATATAGAGCATTGTCTCACTTTTTTGCTCAATGGAATACAAACCGGCTACTGGTTTTCGAATTCCGTTTATTAACTTATACACCGGACCTCGTACTGGTTCTTGCAGGAGGGGTGGTAGGAACACGAGGAGGCATGGCATTGCCCCACTTGGCAGGGTGGTCGTCAAACTCCCCAAACCAGTCGCGGTTCGAAGAGCGCGTCGGCGGCCCCCGCGGACGAGCGCGATGCGGGCACGAGTGGCGCCCTGTAAGCGAGCGGGCACGACTCGGTTAAGGGCGGCCTCGACGCTCGTCTCCTGCCCCTCGAGGCAGAGGCCCCGTGGTCTTACGTCAAGTGCGCCGGTGCTCCTTCCGTGTCTCCTCGCAACGAGAGCGCGTGTCCGCGCTGCCGTGTGTCCGCGTACCGTATCGTTGGCCAACGCCAGCGCGGCTCTGATGAGTCGCCCCGCGCCTTGACCCAGAAAGCGGCGCTGCTCTGCGTCTCAAGCGGAGACAGCGGTAGCCTTCGCCAGCCCCGTGTCCATATGGCTCACTCGGAGGGGCCCTCCGCAGAAACTGGAAGACGTGGACGTTCCTGGCTGCACACGACGCCACCATTAGCCCGAGATGAAGAGACAAAGACGGACGTCGTGGGGAAACGGCCGCTTCTTAGCGGGCCCGAGGATGTCTCCCGCCCCGGCCTTGCTTTGCACGACTAATAGAATCGCCCACTTTCCCTGATGGCACCTCGGCCGACTGTTGTTGCGGCGCTCCGCTGACGCGGGACAAAAGCGGCGTGTTGTATAGGCACGTCGATAACTGCAGCGAAGGTCTCCCGGAGGGCAGAACAAGTCGCCGGGATCATTGAGGCAAAGACGAGGAAGGCGCATTGATATTCGACAAACGTGTGTGGGGCTGTGGAATTCTCGGGCAAACACCGATCATCGCACGCATTACGCGCCACGACCACGTCTCGACTAGGGCGGACTAGACGGCATCCGCGAGTATGCCGAGCGTTGGCGGGCATTTACACCGTCGCTCGCGCTTCTGCTGGCACTTTTTAGGGTCGCGTGGCCGACTTTGCACATATTTTTGTCTTTCCTCAGCGCCCTCGGTTTATTCATACATTTATGAGGAGCGATTTCTCACTCCCACATCCCCCAAGATGGCAGCTCGCAAAAATGCGTGGGGACCTTCACCTTCGGAATTCGTACCGCTTTCGCGGTTATCTCCTGGCGGAAATGTGTTTATATATATAACTTTATATATATTGGCTCCCGCCGTTGTTTTGGCTTTCGGCGGGTTCGTAAAAACTTTGATTTTTTTAATTCGTTGGATTAAGTACGGTACATTCATCTGCATATGTTTGTTTATATATATATTGTGATGGTATGTGGTTCGTGTGTTTAGGGTGTTAATAGAAGTACGGAAGACAGGATGCGTTAGGGAATATTTCACTATTGCGATATAAACATCAGAAGAAAAGAAAAAACCAAATATTTACACCGCGGCTATTTACAGAACGTTATTGTACGAATTGTCTCTCTCACAGTTTTTTTCCCTGGTCACATGGATGGGTAGTGCCGAAGAAGGAGGGTGGAGGGCTCGTCGTTGATGAGCTCGGCAGCAGTTGTTGGTAGCCTGGAGTGTCTGGTTCCCGGAGATGTTGGTGAACCCGGTCGCTGCAGTGGTCTTCAGCGCCTCACGTAGTCCAGTCGGCCTCAGGCAGGCCGGCGCCTTGACCACGAGAGGAGGCGGGGACAGAGTCGGGCCTCAGACGCCTGGTCACGTCGACGGAGGTCCGAACAGCTGTTCGCAGCTTCGCCTTCCGAGTCCGAGCTCCGCTCGCGCTCTTCTCGAGCCCTTTTTCAAAAACCGCGCCATTCCTCGCGCATCTCTTTTCTTTCTTGTCTTCATGGTGGATCACCCATCACAATGACCCCCACCAAAGTTTTTTTCTTTGCCTTTGTCTTCGTTTGCAGGACAAACAAAACAAAAAAAAACACTTCACATGGGTAGATCCCGAAGTTCCATTTACACGTTCCACCGCAGGTCGAACAACACTTTGTTTGCTGTCCCAATTACAATGTCATGCCCTCATTCAAACACACGCACCATACAAATATTATCAACCACGTGCCCCGTAAGGTTCCTCAGCTAATGTCACACCCGGCTCAAATAATCAGCCCCTACATTCTCTACTCCCTTTATATAGTGTACCCGGAATTGATATTCTTGTAGAAGCAAACTCCATCTCGTAATTCTACTGTTTGCTGTTTTCATCTTATGTAGATGTTCCAGCGGCTGATGATCCGTTTGGACTATAAATTCTCGTCCGTATAGGTAAACGTGAAACTTTTGGATTGCCCAAACTAACGCTAGGGCCTCTCTCTCAATAGTAGGGTAATTTTTCTCGCGGGGCATCAAGCTCCTACTGGCATACGCCACTGGATGTAGGTACGGCGCGTACTCCTGCATCAACACCGCACCAAGACAGCTATCTGACGCGTCTGTTCTAAGCACAAACACTTTCGTCACGTCTGGCGCCCGGAGAATCGGTCCTACTGAGAGAGCTCGCTGCAACTCTCGAAAAGCTTCTTCGTGCCTACTAGTCCAACGCACCTTGTTGGGTTCCCTTTTCTTCGTGAGCTCAACTAAAGGAAGAGCTTTCTCCGCATAATTCGGAACAAACTGCCGATAATAGCCCGTCAGTCCTAAAAAGGATCTCACCTGTTTCTTTGTTGCAGGTCGCTTAGAGCCTACTATGTTTTGTAGGGTCTCCGGTAGCGGAGCTAGCTCCCCATGCCCCAATTTGTGACCTAGAAACGTAATTTCTCTCATTCCCAGTTGGCATTTGGTCGGTTTAACAGTCAGTCCTGCTTCACTAATTCGCCGAAGAACTTGTTCGAGCACTTTGAGATGTTCATCCCAAGTCTCAGTGGCGATTAGAATGTCGTCGATGTAATGTTGAATCCCTTTGATACCTGTGAGAACCTTCCTCATTAGTCGCGTAAAGACGGCAGATGCAGTCTTAATCCCAAAAGGCATGTATTTGAAGTGATACAAGCCGCTTTCGGTAGAAAATGCTGTTTTTTCTTTAGAGTCGCTGGTAAGGAAAACCACATAATACAAAATACAGTTTTAGGTGTTAATCGTCAAATACAGAGAAGTTTCTGAATGGAAATATAATTATATTCAGCTCTCACAGGTTGAATAAAAATACCAATACACTGAAAACATTGTATTACTTTGCCTAAAAGACATTTTCGACAAACGAAAGCAATGTGTTGTACTAAATGGAGAAAGCTCTTAATTTCTGAATTCCACTTTCGAAGTTCCTCAGAGCTCTCTTTGGGCGCTTTGCTATTCCTGATAGATATGAATACCATCAATAGCATACACTCATATGTAAGACTATTGGAAGTTGACTTATAGGCTAAATAATGATTCCAAAAATATTTATTTTTAACAAACTGATCTAGGCAAAATATTTACGTGGTGGGTCAACTAGAGGACGAACTTATAGCGTAATAAAAAAAAAGTGTGTAAACGTGAGGTTTAGCAGAAGGTCGTATCGCATCTACCTACATGGTGAATAATGAAATAACTAGGATTTGTTCGAATGTACAATACTTGTTAATTATGCTATCTAGTTGAAGGCTCATGTAAAAATTATATATTGCCTTAAAAATGATAATTATTGACAGAATTAAAATAAAAATAAAAATTTTCTTTTACGTTGTTTCCTGTATACATTAAATGCGCAAAAACTAGACAAAAATCAGAACCAACGATAGATTTCTTTTAAAACAAGTATCGACTCGGAGATCACATGTATCTCTAGCACGAAGAGATCCGAAAATTGAGGATAACCTAGTGAATTTAACAAATCACTCAGATTTAAATTATTAGTTAATATTTATAGCAATAGACGCTTAATCAGTAGGGATTCCTTCCTATAGGAACCTGTCATGTTTGCAGTATATCGGGAAGAGCAGGCCACCAAAACAAAACCCGACCCTACTCTCGTCGTACATGTTTCTGACATTGTTTTTTTTTTACCGGAACAATTAAAAAGTGAAACTGTATGCCTAAACTTGCATTCTTAGCGACTTGCCCCTTAAAGGAGGTCCACATCTTTCCTGGCATCCCCCCTATTTCTGCACCTCAATACCTCATCTGTACTCAACTCATGCATTCTTAATGAAGTTAAAACTGTTGCTTGATGAGAAATATAATTTTGTTATATATTCCGGCTGAGTTTTATGAAACATGTGTTATCATGTTCCAGATAGTTGATTGAAAATGTTTAACAGTATATATTGATGAACTTTTGTTTTGTATAATATCCCAGCCCCTGCAATAATGTCAAACGACAAAGCAGTTTTAACATGAAACGTTGTTTGGCTAGGTGTTCGGCATTTTGTCAAGCCCATGTCAAAGCGACGCCGCGAGGCTCGACACTGATTGCTTTTAAGGGGGGGAGGCCATCGCAGTCCAAAAGCGTTTGCGCCAGGAGGGAATCAAACCCAGACCCTTCCGATTATTCTGCGAGTGTGCATGTCACGACAGATTTCCGTGAGTTAAGGTGCTATTTTGCTGGAAATCTCTGCGTCCGGCAGGTAGCAACTTGACACCCTGTCACACGTTTTAACGTGAAACGTTCTGTCTAAGTTTTCGGCATTTCGTGAAGCCTGGATGAAAGTGTGGCCGCGAAGCTTGACAGTGATTGGTTGATGGGTGGGAGGGGATGAGTGAAGTGCTCGACGCTCATTGGTTAACAGGGAGGTCATATGATCATGAGGGATAGGCGAGGAGGAGCTCAACCCAGGCACGTAGCCAGGATTTTGTTTCAGGGGGGGGGGGGGGCGCCCATGACAAAATGCTGCATGAGGGGGAGGGGGAGAGGAGGTCCCAGCAAAATGGAAGATTTCGGGGGGGGGGGGGCCGGGCCCCATGGGCCACCCCCCTGGATACGTGCCTGGCTCAACCACCATGTGCGCACTGAGGGAGAGGAGCTCGCGAGTATGGAAGGCTGTGGAATATCACCAGGTTTATCAGCCCGATTGCCGGTAGTATCGCTTTATTCTAGAAGAACAACTATTCAGTGTACACATGGCCCGCGTTAAACTATCTGATGAAGAGCGCTTGAACGCAGGCAGCCGGAGTCTGGAAACTCAGAGTATCGCCAAACGTTTGTGATGCTAGGACGTTTCACGTGTGCATCACAATTGCCAAGCAATTTGCCGTCTTTTTTCTTTCTACATATAATCAATTACCAGATGTTTAAAAACCACGTGCACTCACTAAAATGATCAAACTCTAATAACCCTTCCAAATACACAATTTGAAGTTGGCTTCTTGTGTGTTGATAAAAGAACAAAACTTTCGATTGCGAGAAGGACTTCACGCAGTCTCTGGGGCTTTTACGTACCTCTTTCCTCACTTTACTCGAGAAGTAAGCATACTATTTCTTTGCCTTATAACAACGAAAGTTCAACTTTTATGGTAACACGAAATGACCACTAGGGCTTCCACTTGAGCCAATTTTGACTGCTACACTCTCCGATATAGTTGATATATGGACGGAATAATACTAGTTCAGCGCGACCAACGCAACTCTTGCCAAGTAATGTGCTGTATGGAAACAGATGAAAGGACAGGCCTACGTGTTAAATTAATTTCTCTTTCCGGGTGTAGCACTTGGCGCATTTGCCGGGCAAAGGGGAAACTCCGTGTGTCGTACCGAAATTCGGAGCCATCAAAATCTTGTCTTTTTTTTTTGTCTGTTTGCTGGCGCCGCAAGTAATGATTATATAATTTTCTATTTTCTTATTTACAATTATGTTTCACTCCTACGAAGGACAAATCCATCGCCTGAAATTCCGTTAGATTTACCAGTTTGAAAGCACCGTAAAGTTGCGGTCAGACTGCTCATGCATCATGCATACAATAGGGTGCAGACACTGTCCGAGGCCTTCCTTGCGTCTCATTGGTCACACGAAACCTGTCTGCAGACATTTGCGAAGCATGTATGAAGCAAAGGTGCTTCGAAGACGCCTGAGGCAGATACGTCTGTGTCTGTAGCGAACACAGTTTCTTTTGGATGATGTGCAGGCAGTGAGATTAAGGTGCATTCACACGGCGGAGAAATTAAGGGAACCAGGTCCGCGGACCAGGGAAATGTGCGTACCACGTGACCTTGACGTCGTTACGAAGAGATCCGCAAGTCCACGGTTAGTCCGCGGATCTGGCTCTAAATCCCACGGTTACGGTGGACCGAAGTGAGGACAGCGAGTCCGAGCTCATAGCTTCGGTTGCTCCTTTCGCCGCACGTGCTACCAAGCAAGATCAGCACCTCACAAAGTTGTGAACTTTTTCCCACGGCTTTCGCTGCACTCCGAGCTAAAAAAACGAACCACCAGGCAGCGCACGTGACGCAGGATTTAGCCTCTGGCCAATCGGCCGTTGAAGAAAACAAAGATGAAGGGCCCCTGCGACGAAACGGCATTCTTTGCTCGTGGAAGGGTTGCTTCCACTGCAGTGCCTCCAATACGATCAGTACCAAAACCATGATATAATATGCAAATTCTGGCCTCAGCGAAAGAATGCAGTGGCTGCTTTTTGCCGGTATGGTCCTTACATGGCAGGTGAGATCACTGAAAGCTGACGGATTCATGTGAACCGTGCTTCATGTGAACCGTGCAGCTCTATTTGTCCGGTTATATTTGTGTTATATTTCATAAAAAGTAAAACGTTGTTTTTATGAAAGAAAAATGCGACGCATCTTTAAGTTACAACAGGAAACAGTAAAAAGAAAAGGCCAAGTTGCTGAGGACGAGTACGGTATGCGGAGGTTCTACCGCGGCCTCCAGTTCGTACGGCGCAACCGCCTGTGCTTCCACCGGGCATGCACAAAAACTTACTGAGAAGATGAGGATCCTGATGCCGTAAGTAATCCAAAGGCGAATTGATGACTCCTTGTTTTATGTTGACGAGGCTGCCGATGTCTAGCATAGTTTGCGCAACACCGCTGGCTTTGAACCCGGCCATGACGACGCTCTGCATATTTCGGCATTTCTTCGCTCGGGTAAGTCACGTTTTGCTGAAATGCGAAGTAGACGCCGAGTGAAGGTACTAACGCTAGTAATTGTCGGTTACATCCTGCACCTTAGTCACTCTCCTTCAAGGCGACAAAGTTGGAATGAGCATGTACAATCATAAACGTTGCCTTGGGGAATATAAACGCTTAAAGACGAGTCGGAAACGTGTTTAGCCGCTGGTTTGGTGGAATAACTGACGAGAAGGTGGACATGATAGTTAAGAAACACTGCAATAACACGTCTTTTTTTTACTTTACAGGTTCTTTTTTTTTACTTTACAGGTATCCTGCGAAACAGAGTTGGGATCTATTGTGGCTGATTTGACAGCATCCTGCGTTGACATGCCTCTCACACATCATGCGCAGCAAGAAGCCTGACTGTAGAACCATCGGGCTTGCCTGGGAAGTGCCCAAATAGCCTCCGGATGGAAATTGCGCACCGATGTGTTCAATAAAATTACCGAAAGCTTCGCGGCAATGATTTTTGATAATGTGGTTGGTAATTTTAAAAGAAAAAAAATATTACAAGAGTACACTTACGACTGCTTAAGTGTAGGAAGGCAAAAGCCAGTCAAGAACGACGCCTAGGACAACGTCAAGAACGACGCCTAGAGGACAACGTCTAAGACGACCCCTAGGATGACGTCAATAACGACGTCTAGGACGACCTCTAGGACGACCTCAAAAACGACGTCTAGGAAGTAATCGAGAACGACGCCTAGAGGACGATGTCTAGGACGACGTCGAGAACGACGCCTAGAGGAGTTAAGGAGGCTGCGGCGTTTTTGCGTGGGTGGCCACGTTTGCCTGCGGAAGCCGCCGTAGATGTGGACGCTGCTGCCGATGTCGAGGCCGTAGATTTAGACGCGGTCGCCTCACACTCCATCGCACGAAGCACACAACGAGCAGGGATGAAGCCCGAAGCGCACCTTTTGCACACGGCGTTCCGGCGGTGATATCACGCTGATGACGTATGATGACATCACGCTGATGACGCATGATGACGTATTTTTAGAGCCATTTTTCGGGCACGACGCCGACGCCGCTTGTTTTTCACGTAATGTGACAAGTGAGGTCGTCCTGGAGGTCTAGGACGTCTTCTAGGACGACCGCAAGGACGACGCCAAGGTAATGGGACAAGTAGGGTCGTCCATTGAGGGCCGCGTGCCGCCCAAATGCGTTTTTATGGCCATTTACTCCGATTTTTCGCTCAATGGGACAACTAAGGCTTTCGCCTTAAAAGGGCGGACCACGTCTCAACATTAAACGAAAGACGTTTGATTCTGTGTCACATAGAAATGTGTAACTTATAGACCGATCTCACCAAGCGTTCCACGTATGCAGGACGTTGTCGTAACTGTAGTTCATAGGTGGCAGACGCCAGTTCACGAGACAGCTCATGCGCCTCGTGCTCTGTTCGCGCAGACCTCCAGCAGGGTTGTCCATAGCCTCCTCTCTACTCACAAAGCCTGGCAGTTCGACGACGGAGCCATAGAGTGCCCGGTCGCAGATTTGGAGCGCAAGGATCTGGTAGCGCAGTGCATCAAAGAGCCATTTCTCGGGGAACCTAGACGTCAGCGCACAGCTTTTGCAGCGGCGAGGACCCGAAACACACTTGTTCGCTCGGTAGAAGTGTGTTTCGGCGTCTCGCCGCAGCGGGGCGCCAGCCACATGGTTTTTATCTCATCCTTGTCTGCCGCTCTACCTTTTCCATTTCGGCGGCCGCTTCTCGTGGCGATCTGCCAGGCTTTGTCAGTATATAGGAAGCTATGGGTTGTTGCGCGTGCGGAAAGACTACAGCTCCCACGATGCATGGCGGCAGCGGTGGCGTACTCAGACTATCTGGTGAGATCGGTCTATTGAATGCAGAATGGACCTTTTCCGAGAAGCGTTCTGCGCACGCGCGAGCGCCCGATGCCAAGCGGCGGAAGTCTGCACGAAAAATCGAGGAAATTCGGAAGGAGGCTGTGGATCAGCGAGTAGAAAACGTAATTGCAGCATACATATAATTGTGTTACGCAAAAAAAGAAAGCGGACGGAAAGAATAGGGAGTTTTCGTAGATCGTTTCTGCTGTCCCGCAACCCTCTGCGCAACCCGCTACGAGATCCGGGTTTCTTCAGCTAAGGCTAGCGGCGCGCAGGCGCAGGAGCGGCTTCTTCGTTGCGGAGGGCTTAGCGGAGGGGAGAGCGCGGTCTACGAAAACTACCTAATAACACGAAGTTTAAGTGGACGCCACGGATGCCCCACTTGGACGGCGCGTTGGGCACGCCCCGCTGCTCAGAGAACGAAGAAACTTGTAGCGTAGCTCCCATTATCGATTGGTAGCGCAGGTAGGTCCCTTCCTCGATTTTTAGTTCGTGCAGCCACCGCCTGGTGCCGTCGGTATCTGGAAAAGGTCCATTGTACCGTACGCATCACAAGTAATCAAATTACTTCTAATCGATTACTTTTTTGAGTAATTTTGTAATCAGTTGATTACTCTGATTAGGCAGTAATCACAAGAGTAATCTGATTACTTTTTGAAGTAATAAAAATTACTTCTAACCGTTACTAGTTTGCCACGCCCCCCCCCCCCCCCCCGCCCCCCCCTTCCCGCACACACCTTTTTTTTCTGAAATGATAAAAATAAAATTTGCTTCTTTTTTCGAACAGAAAAAAAAAAAGAAGATTTTTGCGGATTTGTAGGAACACTCCTTGGAGTCCTCCCATGTTTCAGCTTCACAAAAACTTTCGTTTAACAAATTGTCGTTTAATCAAGAAGAAATTTAATTTGACGATTAATCGATTGGACAACCAGAAATGTCGACATCAGCCCACAAATGGCCAAGTCATGGGCACGTGTGGAAAATGTGAAACGCTCGGACTTTCTCCGCCGGAGACAGGAGTCACTCGCTGATGCACGTATACACCGCAGTTCCGCTACTTATGATTAAAGGCGATGATGCAGCACTTCTCGTTTCACATTTTCGTCACATTGATTTTATGAATTTACTCCCATGTCGCGGCAAAATATGTTTTTATATCGAAAGAAACTGAGTTCCGAATCAAGCAAGATGAAGCCAATAGACACGACTGAAGCACTGAAAGTTTGCGGGAGAAGACCAAAAGCCATTTTAACAGATTTTTGGCTAAAGCTCGCGAATGCTCTTTCTGTTTCCAATTTTTGTCATATCGGCTCCATGGTTTTCTTGTTGCGGCTTCAGATGTTTTCTCATCGAAAAGTGACCATATCTTAAACGAAGTGTCTAGCGTTACGTCCGACGTAACCCAAGTTACGTCCAAATCTCCGCCTTTCCTAGGTTCACGGGGGAGAGAGAGGAGGGCGGGGGGGGGAGGGTTAGGTATACGCGTTTCCAGTGCTCCGTCCGGACGTAACGCTAGCCACAGCGTATCTTAAATGCCTGGCGTACTTAAGTACAGTCCTCGTACTTGCTGAAATATTAATCAACTACCAACTCACTACTCGTTTGAGTGGTCTTGTATACCAGTAAGTGGATATAGAAGCGAGAACGTGGAAAACGTTTTGCTTATTGAAGCAAGTTGACTGATACTGCGTCACACAATATTTGAGTAGGCGCACGGACTGTAAACGTTTCGCGTTGGCGGTAATTGTATCAAGATTTGATTAGATTTTTTGGGGTCTCTGTACCCATACATTTGATCAAATCACTACAACAGTTCAAAGACAGGAACCGGATGCGTGACCCACGCGATTAATATTCCCCCATTTTTTCTTCCAAGAGACGCACCCAAAATCAAGTGCCGGACAAATCTTCCTACACCAACGGCATATAAGATGCCTTGACGTGAAATTCAGACCATTCTTCCGCGTGAAACCCAATTGAGCAAAACGAACGCAGAGGAACAAAATGTCACAATGTTCGATGGACCGCTAAAGCCCAGCCCCCGATCAAAGCCTCGCTGGCACCGCCGACGCAATCCATCGACGCGTTCCCATCGTTCGCGTGAACCTCCCTCCTCAGCCGCGGGGTACGCGCACGTCCCGTCCGCCGAGAGACAAAGGACGTCCCGGTTCAAGTGGATTGCGAACGGGGCGGCGGGGTGTCTCGCCACTCAGCAGAACGAGCGTGGAGGAAGCTTCGTTCGCTCCTGACGGGTCGCTCGAGGCACTTTCGCGGCGTTTCCCGGCTTCGCAGCCGGCCACCCCGGGCTCGCGCGGCGGGCGGCCGGGTCATGGCACGGCAGCGGCCGCAACAGCGGGCGGCAATTGCCAGCAGGCCCGGCAGCGCGTGTCATCGGCGGCGATCGGTGAGACGCGAGAGCTCCAGCTTCTTCGGCGTCCCGATATCAGTCGATGCCCGCGAAGCGGAATTCCCCGCCGGGCAAGGAAGAGTTGCATGGAGAATCGGTGCGCCTGAGAGATGCAGTCATCGCAATGGGACTGCTGGAGTGATCCGCTGCCGCGCTGGAGCCAGAAGCCGTCCGCCGCCGCTGACGGGGGCTCTTCCGCAGCGAGCGCCTTTCACCGCTGCCGAGTCATCATTGCAAATAGACGTGGCTGGTCGGAGACGAACGAAACCTCTGCCCCGCGGGCTGCTTCACTCTTCATGCGCCGGCTGTTGTGTTTTCCTCGCTGCGTTTTCCTGAAGGCATCCTGCGGATAACCTCGCTTTTCGTCCAACCCGGCATGTCATTTGCCCGTGCAGCTTCAAAAACGCTAATCTACGCAAAAAAAAAAAGCTCATTATTTCTAACGTTTAGTCGTGGTTGAGCTGAATGGGACCAAGCTCCAAGGAATCTATGGGAAGCTGGGCGAGGGGATAAGCACGATGCGAAAGCTCGGAACGGCGGAGCAAACGAAGAAAGCACGTAACTTATGCGACTGCGGGAATTATTCGGTCGGACAGCGTGAACCTCCTTTTCGAGTCAGGCTCTTTCCTCCTACAGCCGATATTCGAGTGGAATACGCATAACGAAACATTTAGTCATGCTCGTCTGCGTGATTGAAATGGGGTGGTAGCAATTTATCCGCATTTTCGTATACATTGTGTCCATTTATTGGGCAGCTCGACATGGTCCCATCTTTTCCTTTCTCCAGGCGCCCCTTGCTTGCTCCTCCTCAAACCTTATTAGTCTTTTCTTCGTTGTGCTCTACTGCATTTTTCAAGGCGGAATGTATCACGCGACTGTCGCCCAACCGCTCCTCGGTTCGCACTCCAGCGACGGAAGACCGTCATACGAGGACAGCATCAGCGTTCGGCTGGAACTAGTGTGTTCACTGGTTCAGCACGAGCCGAAAACTGACGCAGCGCTCGCCTCCTCGCTGGTTGGATTTGAGCCGAACGCTGCGGCAAAACTGGTGTCCGATCTGAGCCCCGTGCTGGCCACAGCTAGGTGCCCTACACAAATGCCAAGGCTTTGATAAGGCCTTATCACACCTCGCCGTGTTTCTACAGAATGTGCCCAAACATGATTTACAGTGATTTCTTTCTACTTTGTTTGTTTGTGTTTTTTCGCCGGAAAAATAAACTCCGCGTGCCGATCGCTCAGACTCCACCCAAATGTAGCGCTAGCGGTCCAGACCAGATGCCAAAGTATCAGAGCTTGCCATTATCTGGTACAAAAATTGTAAGCAGGGCTTGGCTTCGATTAAAATTTATAACCCGGTTAATCATCGATCTTTAATCCACGAATTAATCTGTCGCCTGTATATTTCCACACATAACACCTAACAAAGGCAAACTACACATGTTTTATCTTTGACGAGTTGGTTTACTGAAACAAACGGCGTAACGTACATATTAAGGCTCGTTCACACTCTTGCAACCGAGTACGACCGAGAGAGACAAGACCGGTTTTTAATCCTCTTACGACGTCTTAGGACGAGCTCCGCAGCAGCGCGCCCGGGCCTAAGACGTCGCAAGAGGATTAAAAACCGGTCTTGTCTCTCTCGGTCGTACTCGGTTGCAAGAGTGTGAACGAGCCTTTACACTGAGGATAGAAACTTTGAGTTTAGGGTGGTTGGTAAAAAGACACTGAACACATCGATTGAGACTTCTTTCCGTCGTTTTTCTGTTGTCACCTCAGACTCGGGTAATTCTACAACTATGAACTTACACTGGCTCACTTCCGCCCTCACGTTTTGTTAGTGAAAACTTAAAGCCAGCTAAAAAAAAAAAAAATGCAATAAAAATTGTACAAAGTAAAAAAATAAAATAATGCCATTTAAAAGAGGAAAAATATACCAAGTGAGACCTCAGCCACGGAGCAGGCCGTTATTAAATTAGACGAAAATTCCCGCTCTCCATGTCTTGTGTTTGTTTTTCTCTAGTTGTCTTGAGCTTGTCTTTATACTTGGTTGTTTCGATTCTTATTAGCTTGCATTCCAGGAGTTGTTTTCGTCTGAAAAAGAGCTATTTAAAAAAATTAGTTTCCCCCTCCCCTGCCTTCCCCACCTGAAGCCGTATTTATTTTAGTTCGTACTATTATATACCATATAAAGGGTGCTCGATTTAAAAAGAAAACTGTGAAAAGTACACTAATTCGGTTTGTGCCGGTGAGTTATACGGCCAGGGGGACGTAATATATGGGGCTAACCCTCACGATAAGTCGGATAAATAACTAAATTGTGTTAATTAACTGTTTTAATTAGTGAAAATAAACATATGCTACCTATAAGAAACTTGCTGATCGTCGTCCGAGAACGACTAAGTCAGTCAATTTTAGAACCACTTGAAGAACGCGAGAAGCGCGGGGGTGCACCAAAGTTACCACTCGTGCAACAGGCAGAAGGCTAGCGGTGTTGTTATATGACCCGTCAACCCTTCTGACCTCTACCTGCGGCGGGCGCCGAGGCGGCGGAGTGCGACAATAGAGAGTTTTAGTAGATCGTTTCTCACTCCGATAACGATACCCGATACTGCACCGGAGCCACTACGCATGCGCAAGAGTATCGGGTGTTTCGGGCGTAGGTATCGCGAATATCGGGAAATATCGCGCGCACTACCGTGCCTCGCGAGAGCTGACGAGATCTGGGAAGAACGGCGCAATCATGGCCGCTCGGCTTGAGCCTCTTTCTGCCCAATCGGGTAAAAAACGGTTCGCGATCGTTGAGGATATCCTCCTTTTAAGGGAAGTGCTTGCGGTGAATACCTTGGTGAATTCTTCGCGGTGGGGCACAGTGGCCGTCAACCTAAATGAAGCACCGGGGAGGAACTTCAGTGTTCGCGGAGTAAGAGACCGCTGCGATTTCCTCCTCGGACTGTTCAAGCGGGACGACCGCACAAACTTGAGAAAGTAAGTAGTTTTTGGGTCCCGTTTGAAACTTTAGAAGTGTTTTAGCATACTGTGTAGGAAAGCGTGTTTCCAAATTGCCAAGCTCGCATTGCAGCTTTCGCGACGCGGAGATGTACTCATGGTCGTTGACTGAAATAACGGATCTACGCTTGAGGAAGACAGGCGCACTTGTTGATACTGCTCTCCCCCTGAACCCCTTAGATCCGGAACGGAAGAGCAGTACACTAAAAAAGAGCAGCTGCTGATGCTGCCGACCTGGCACGTGAATTCGGTTACAAGGTGAAGCCAGTGCCCAGGAAGGCCACAGCCACCGAGGAAGGTGCCACCATGCACCACCCCAACGCTATTCTGCCACAGCCCGGCCGGCGACTAATCGGACTGCTCGCGACGCTGCCATCTACTACGCGAGTTGTTGCGGCAGCAGCCGCGTACAGACCGGTCAGTCAGAATGCAGCGGCGCGGCAGTCTAGAAAGTACGACACGTGTGTCATGAACCCCACCTGGTTAAGAAAGTCAGGTCGTCATGTCCGGCAGCATTTTACGGCTTTCCGAAAAAATGCTCGATTTGGACGCGTTTCTGGGCTTCGGTTTGTTATCGGAGCGCATCTTCGCGCGCGCAATCACCCCCCCCTCTCTCACGTGTTTAAAACGCGCAACGTGCGTGCGCCGCCACGCGTCGCACGTAAAGGTGCGTCTTCACACTGGCACCGGCGTCAAAAAGGCAAGTCTCCTCCTCATGTGACATTCCGGAGGCTTTCTTATCTACCCTCTTCTACGTGGGATGCGTAGCGGCGCACGCACGTTACGCGTTTTGGCCACGGGGAGCGGGACGGCTCACGTAAATTATGTTTGCATGTGCACACATTTTAGTTTTAGATTTTAGTATCGCGCGCTTCAGTTAGCACAGGGACGGACTAATGCCCCTGAATAACCGCTCATTCACACTGGAAGCGGATCCGCGTTCGCAAAGCGCTTTGCGAACGCGGATCCGCTTCCAGTGTGAATGAGAGGTAAGAAAGGTAGGGACATCTTCCTGCTCCTCTCACGCGCACACCTTTATCTTTATGGTTTGCTTTTTTACGCCCGCGCGTCGATTGTACCGCCGCCTGGATCGGTCCAAGATAGCAGACGGCCTTCCTATAATTGAGTCAGAGCGCAGTCAAAGGCTGAAAGACACGCAAATACGTACACACAGGCTGAAAGCGCACTGTCACGGTCTACCAGCCTCGAAGGATATGCTCAAAGAAAGACAATGCACATGCACTGCACTCCGACAGCATAGGCATTCTTTCTCCCTCCTCCTCTGATGCTCACACCTTTTATCTTTAGGTTTTGCTGGCCGGCCTGTGGCAGAGTAGCGGTGGGGGTTACACCCTCGCGTCGACGGTAGCGCCGCCTGTTTTGGCCCAAGATAGCAGGCGGTAAAGCTTTGAAGGATGACGCTACTTTTCCGTATAAAGGGGCTGAAGGACGGACGGCTTAGGCGAAAAATGTGGTTGCCCTGAAGTACAGTACGTGGTAGCGATATTCCCTCAAGAGGTTTGGATTATGGCTCATGCAGGTTAGTAGGTTATTTTTTTTTTTAACACTTCCATTCTCGTAAAATCTAGCTGTATCTAAACCTATCTTTTGTGGCTCTTCATCTTCGGGAGCCCTTTGAGCCCCGATCGATCCTTATATTATTGTAAACTCGAGTTGCTGTTCGTTTGTTTTTATGTTCCTCGTGACGTCGTGAGAGAATGATAGTCTTCTATGAATATGACCCAGGCATTTCTATAACAAAATTTACATTATCATCACTGGGAACGCGCGTAAAATAAATCTGAAAAGAAAGGGATAAAATGTGAGTGGCGTTCATAATGGTGCGCGTGTTCCTGGATGCGGCCTACCTGTTCTTTGTGAAGCATGTGAAATGCGTCGGAACAACACCCGTTTTACATTTACAAGTGACGTTTTCCCTGGGTAGGGTAGGCGCACAAAATAATAAAAATAAAGGCCAGGAAGATTAAATGTCTGAAACGCACAAGCCGGCCAAAACGTCCACGCGAAGGCGTACGAGAGTGACGCAATTGTTATCACATTCTCTTTCGAGGCAGAGAGGCGAAGACCCTTTCACTTTTGTCTTTTCACCGCGTCTCTAAACCTTGAGGGTCTCGGTTGGAAACCAGCCATCATAAACTTCCGTTAATTTTTCCCCATACTGTTAGAAAAGAAGGTAACTCCACTGCCTCGCCACGCTCGGGCCAGTGCACAACTCGAAGGCGTCTTGGCACGGCACCAGGAATGCATTAGGATACCGCTGTCTCTCTCTTTCTCTCTCTCTCTCTCTCTCGCTCTCGCTTTTACTGACGTGTTGCACGATATACGTGCCTTTAATCGGCAGCAAGTCACAGATAAGTCGCACAAGTTTTACGCAACCAGCAGCGGGGGTTCGGGGAATAAAAAGAAGTCTGACAGTCGCTTTTGCACTATTCAAGGTTTAAAGAGACCATAAAATTATTTTTCAACTTCTACCTCCTTAGCTTTAATCCTCAACTCAAAAGCGAAATGAGAAGTCACGTGGTCCTGACGTGCTTGGGCACCGGATGCGATGACTCCATTGTTCAACCGTGCTTTTTATGCACACCATGAAACTTGTCAATCGCAAGCAGTGTTGGCGGATACGCGTCACAAGTAACGGCGTTACCGAAAACGTGTTACTTTTTTTGGTAACTTGTAACGTAGTACCCTTGCCTTTTTTTCAGCACAGTAACGGGTAACGTACTTACGTTACTTATTTCGAGTAACAGGTAACGGAATGATGTTACTCGTTACTTTTTCTTCCCAAGACTTAAAAAAGTTACACTTCCATTTTTTTCGTGTTTCTAGGCGCCAAGCCATGTGGATTTGTAAGAAGTATTAAGTATTTAGGTGAAACCGTAAAAATAGAGGAAGTAATTATGTTCAGTTTTATGCATGGACATAGTGTCTTGAAATGTGGTGCTTATGCATACTTGTAACGTCTAAACATTACAACATGTTAATTCACAATTAAAAATGTCACGTAAAGTAACGTGTGGTACTTTCTATCGTTAACGGTAACGGTAACGCGTTCCTTTTATTTTAAAGTAACGTAGGACGGCAACGCGTTGCTTTTATTTTGAACTAAAGAGTAACGTATTTTGTTACTTTTTTCGGTAACGCCTACAACACTGTTCGCAAGTGTTGGTAAGTGCCGTCACTGCACTCATTCGGCATGAACGCGAATCCAAATGTTCGTCGACGGATTGAGTGTTGACGAGCGCAAACATCCCAGTGACGCAGTTCTCGTGTCCAATGCGTGAGCTGGCCTCGGCTGACGTGTTTTGGGCATCGCACATCCATCACAGTAAAAAGCCCGAGAACTTTCGAAAAAAAAAAGGTAAGAAATATTCCGCTATTTTTCTAAATTTTTGTACCCAAAAGCATGCTCTGGGCTTTCTACCCTCGTGTACTAGTTTTATTTTTCGCCCACTAAACAAAATGCGGTTACAAAAAATCCCAGTCTGAAAATGATGTGTCCCAGCTGAAGATTCAGTTACGGTCCCTTTTATAATAATAATATAATAATAATTAGAAGAAGAACAAGAAGAAAATGGGCCGAAATCGCTGCTGCCGCCACGCTGGTTCTCTAAGAAATGCGTGAGCATTTCGCGTAGCGGTTATATACATGATATAACAAAGCATGCTGAATGCAGCCTTTCAGCATTTTTCCGCGGGGTGAACATTCCCGAAACACCTCTTCACCTTGGTGCAAGCAGATCAGGTCACTTAGCGGGTGCATGAAGGACGTGCTCGCGATGCGCGGAAAACGACAGAGCCACTTTGTTGTTGTGCATAGATTTTGTGCATGCAAGGGCGGTGACACCGTGCGCTCACGGCCCGGCGACGTAATAAGACGACTGCGCGTCAAGAACGGCGTGGCAGGCCGAAGAACGGAACCGCAGGCCGTGTGCGTCCACAGATCTATCTCCAAAGCCGACGGCGGTGCTTTCAGGGCGTCCAAATTGCGTACCCGCACACCGGCCGCGTGACGCGGACACTCGCCTCAGTGATACACTCGCCGTCCCCCACACTGCCGGCGATCTTCGGTTACAAGGGCTGTGGCGCCATTCCGTGGCGACGTTGCGAACTCTATAAACGTGTTCTATAACGACGTCCAACGCCAGCGTATGTACCAGGGCACTAATGCTAACGCATTAATAATAATATTAATAATAATAATAACTATTAATAATAATAATAATATTAAAAATTGTGATAATAATAAAAATACATTTTTTCACCATATATGTACTTACGTGCATATGTAGGGTCTGGGGAAAAAGCTGTCAAAGCAGCTTCACTTATCCCAAGCCCCCATACAGGTGCATCGCGGTGCAGAAAATAAACTAGAGTTTTCATATTAAGATTTCGTGACCAAAGCACAAAAAAAGAAATCAACAAACAATAAAGCGAACAAAGGCTTTGAATGAATGGGCAATATAGCCTATCATTTGTATACAATGGTTACAATTTCGGAACCTCGACGACGGACACCCTACGACCTACTACGCCAACTACAAGATCAACAACAACCAGAACCTCAGCACAACAACCGACGTCATTTCCAGTGTTCGAAAGAGCCCATAACAGCTGTCGCTGTAAAATGACATAACGGTCAACAGAATAACATTGTGAGAGCCCCTGATCTTAGCCTGTATTTGCCCGGAGGCTGCGGTCTTTTTCTGTGCGTCCATGGAGTAAGGCGGGGATCGTTAGTTAGTTGTGTACTCAGTGCATGCTCAGTTCTTTTCTTGTGCTCGGTGAACTGCAATGTGTGGAACAGATACGATAGCCCGTCGTGCCCTTCGCTTTCGCTAGAGTGGTCTGGGTTCACGACGCTGACATCAAACCGCAACTTGAAAATGCGTGCAACTACCTAATCACGCCACTGCGTTCGACAGGGATGGGCTCTGGCTGCCCTTTCACGCAGTATAGTTGAAGCAGCCAAACATTGGGTATATCACTGCCGCCTCCGGCGCTCCGACTTGTGAAAAATGGTGGTTTTGTTTTCAACCAAAGGAGAAAGAAAAGCACCAGAGGAGGAGAGGTGCGCATTCGTAGTGCAGTCCCATTAAAATGGTCGAATAGAGAATGAATACATCCCTCCACTGTGCCTTCGATTATTTCAATTTCTCCCCTTCTGAATCGTTTATCTTGCTATTACGAATAAGACCTGACTGTCGCGCCAGCTAAACTGACAACTACGCCCATGTGGACAACACCAACATAGATGATTTGTTCATGTTTAGACGCAGCGCTTGGCCAGTGTAGCCGATTCGGCTGGGGCTCGTGTTCAATCAGGTAAGCCGAACGCGGACGCAGCACTCATAAATATCTCCTCGCTGTTTTCTTCTCAATAAATGCTTATTCTTTCTCATATAAATATATATATATATATTTTTTTTTACTTAATCTTTCGGGGGATTGGAGGCCGAGTGTGTTACTATGGAGTTTTATACCTCTGTCAGACGGGCACCTAAAATGCCCTTTACGCCAAAGGACCTTTAGTGTAAATGTCATTTAAGCAGTGCCACACGGCAACTCAAATGGAACTTAGCGTGAAGGTCCTTTTTGTGAACCTAAGTTCCCGCAACTTCTTTACGGCTGCTAAAGGAGTACTCTCGTCTGCAGCGGTCTACACTAGAGAAGCGAATTGAAATAAAAGATTGTACTGATATCTATAATCAATGTTTCTGTATGTTTATTATTGAAAAAAAAACATGTTTCACGTATATACTGTACAGATCTCGCTCTACTAACAGTTTTCTGTACTCACGGCCCCAGCATTACAGCATAGGCCTCGTCGTCCTGCTGCTCGCCTGCTCGCATCGTCCGCTTTGGCACTTTGGTTTTCCTCCTCTCGATTTTCCTTACAACCATAGTTATCTAGCTTTTATTTCTCTACTTCATATATTATCATACTTAAATAGTGTATTGCATACTGTTTTTTGTACATGTATATTTCTGTATCTCACTCTCGCGTCGTGCTATATGTCAAACGATGGAGGAGCGTCTAGGGTTGGCGTGCTTCCATTGGAGCGTTGAGGCGACCTGGGCGCTGATACGACTTTGGGAGGATCGGCTGAAGGACCTCCGACGCGTGCGACGAACCTCAAGCGCAAGCACGACGCCGCACCAAACAGGGGAAAAGCGTAGCAGAAGAACGGAGAGGAGCGGGAGCACTGAGCAATGTTAGGACTGAGTGAGCTGGAGACGCTCAGGGTTGCCGCTAATTGCCAAAAAAAAAACAACACTTTGCTTGTGCTTAAAATTGACTTTGTTGTAGTCACTCAACTGAACTCGTCATTTTGCCTTTTTTTAATATTTTGTTTTCTTAAGAAAACATACAAAAGTATTTATCATAGCTTCCCTCTGATTGGCGGTGTGCACGTGTTGTCCCGATCTTTGAAACGGGCGATAGACTGGCCATAGGCAACTACAAGCCAATTTCTTTAACAGCTGTAGCATCTAAAGTCATGAAGCTTATAATAGCAAAGCACATATTTCATCACCTTGAAACTAACAAGTTGCTTTATTCTTATTAGCATGGGCTCCGGTCTGGACTTTCAACAATAACACAACTGGTTGAGGTAACCCATGACACAGCATCCGCACTTAATGATAGAGAACAGGTTGATGTTATTTGTATAGACTTTTCTAAAGCCTTTGATCGCGTGCCTCACAGGAAACTCTTATTCAAGCTGAAAACATTCGGAATTCACTCAACGATTACCGGCTGAATAGAGTCATACCTAACTAATAGAAGCCAATGCTTCGAAATTAACGACCACGACTCAAACCTCCTTACAGTTTACTCGAGTGTGAACCAGGGCTCTGTGTTGGGGCCATTACTGTTCTTAATGTACAGGGTGTCACAAAAGAAAATGTACACGGTCTTTACCGCAAAAATAAACTAGGCATCGCCGAACGCTCATTCTTCGCTCAGGGGTAGCGCTAGAGGTCACAACCAGATGCCAAAGTTTCAGCCCGATCTGATAACTTAATCAAATGTTATAAGTGAATTTCTGAACATTTCAATGGGAAAATGGAGCCTATTTTTGCCCGTTTTCGGTTTCTAGTGCCATAGAGCCCCATGTGTTCGAAAACTCTGTGGGCCGCCATTTTCCCATTGAAAGTTTTAGAAAATCACTTATAACTTTTCATTAAGTTATCGGATCGGGCTGAAACTTTGGCATCTGGTTGTGACCTTTAGGGCTACCTTTGGGCAGAGAATGAGCGTTAGGTGATGCCTAGTTCATTTTTGCGGTAAAAAAGACCGTGTAAATTTTCTTTTGTGACACCCTGTATATAAATGACATACTACATGAGATTCCATCAGACATTCATATAACGCTCTTCGCCGATGACCGTTTCATTTCTTCAGCTGTTAATTCAACCGATTGACAAACTTCCCTAAATAAATATCTTAAACACATTAAAGAATGGTGTGACAAATGGAATATGAACATAAACTACACAAAGTCCGTGTATTGCCATATCACTAAGAAACGAAGCATTCTGCCATTTAAAAACTGCATTGGAGACATAGAATTGATAAATGTAGAGCAATTTAAGTACCTTGGTGTCACGTTTTCTAAAGACCTAACCTGGACCAAGCATATCGACACCGTCTGCACATCGGCATGCAAAAAAGCTTTGTTTTTTGAGACACAAATTAAAACATACGACGAAATAGATCAAAACGGTTGCTTATAACTTATAGGTAGAACTCCGTGTTTTCGGATAATTCCGATGAACTCCGAAAAACACCCGCCGGTAAAATGTTTGTCAATTCGGATTTATCCGATAAACTCCGAATTGTTATATGCCCAGCGCACCCCCCCCCCCCCCCCCCCCACAACAACAACAATTTTTTTTTTTTTTTTTTTGCAATTTGAGCAGTGGAGGATGGATGGTTCTGGGAAAATGACGCCATAATTATCTTTCAAACCTCGGACCGTTGTCAAAAGGGGGTCTTATGACTTGTCTCGTCAAGGTTGGTTCAGGGAAACAGATCATAGTACCATTCGTGTCACGACAAAAGCCACTCTTTTGGTTTCCAGTTTGGGCCATGGGATTTGGGATTTAGAGAAAGGAGAGGGTATGTTTCTGGGGGTAACAGTGAAAGTTATGGACCATAGAGATTGTATAAAATAGGGAAGAAGGGCAGTTGAAACTTCTCTATTACATCCTTAACCACTCCACCTCGCGCGGCCGCGGGATAGATTGATGGAATGACTGCAAGCTTCCTTGCAGCTACCTCCGGCAGTTTATTGATTTTAAGGTGTCGACGTTTATCGAAGCCACACCAACACCAAATTCAACTGAAGAAATATTAGTTGATACAAGTGCGTTTTATTTTTTATCTGGCATACGTTTGCATCCGGTTATTATTTATTATTTTTTAATAGGAAACACTGCGAAATTAATCTCCGAATTTCGGAGAATTGGAGATTTACGAAAAATAAACTCCGATAAACACCGAATTTTCGCTAAAAAATAAACTCCGAAAAACACCCTCCGAATTTAACGAAAAATAAACTCCGAAGACACGGAGCCCTACTTATAAGAAATACATTAAACCCATTTCGGAATATAATAGTGTCGTCCGGGATCCTTATAAAAAAAAAAAAAAAGAGAAGAAGACATTGTTAGGCTAGAGAAGGTCCAGCGACAAGCTGCGCGTTTTATTCACTCTAGCTACAGACAGACAGCATCTCCCACTGAAATGCTCAGAGCTAGTACTATAGAACCCCTGCACATAAGGAGAGAAGTCGCACGTCTGAAATTGCTTTATTTAATAATCAACGACAAACTAAATTTAAGCCCGATTGAACACGTTTTCCCCTCAAGCACAAAACTATCAACTTGACTGAATCATACAAAAACATACCAAATTTGTAAAACCCGAATAGATACCTTTAAACAGCCTTTCTTTGTAAAAACAATAGAGGCTTGGAATCCATTGCCCAATGATGTAAATTTGGGAACCGTCACCTCCTTTGAAGATTCCATTGTAAACTTGTTAACATAATAAGAGCTTAAAGTGATGCTCTTTAAGTGTGCATTTTGTAATAATTATGTGGTTTAATTTGTTCGATTTGGTTATTTGTTTAGAGGGCCAAGGTTGTGCCTTGTTGTCACTGCTTGTTCGAACGGCAGTGTCCGCTACATTGTCCATTTATTATGCTTGCGGTTTTTATGTTTCATCACAACGATGGATACTCTCCCTGTAATAGCCCTCAAGAAAGGGCTGACAGTATTTTCAAATAAATAAATAAATTATTTAGAAAATATCGCCAAAATATTATTTTTTAGCGTGAACGTGATTTATGCGTTTGAACGAGTTACGCGACTTCAATCGCTGTAAACACCTTCTAAATAACATTTACTTGCGCTGTCTGGCACGGCAGAACTTAAAGGTCTTTTGAAAATCCTAAAGGCCTCTGGCGTAAAGGTCCTTTTAGGTGCCCGTCGGACGGAGGTATTAGAATAGGAATCCCCTACGCTCGGGGCCCTCCAAAAATAAGGTGCTCACTGCTGCGCCTGTGCCGAACGCTAGCTGCTTTTTCGGTTAGCGCTGCCCCTAAGGTAGAGCGTACTGGAATGGGTAGGTAGTGCCGTCCGGCGGCCCTGAGAGTGTCTCGATGTGCAAGCACTCCGGTGAAGGCGCTGTGGAACACAGCGCGGCCGTTTGACGTATCACACAGGCCTGGCGGTCGCAGCAGAGATGCTTTCTTCGACGTGAAAATGATCGCATTTTTTGTTTGTTTTTGTCTGCTCGGTTCTGAGAAAGAATAAGTTCCATTCTATCTAACACCCCAGTGAAAAAGCGTGACTGGCGCGACCGGCAGAAGCAATTATATTTAAAGCTCAAACGCCGTTTGGGTGCGGTCAGTTACTTACATGATCTCGTTTCATTAATTCTTTGTTTTTTTCCTTTTGCTGTTATCGAAGAATAATTGTCTATATACTTGCTAGCTTTTAAAAATCGAATTTTGAGTATGATATGATATGCGATGCTTTCTTCTTCACTTTGGTGTCGAAGCCCTTTTAATTATTTTTTTATGCAGCTGTACACTTTTCAGACCTTTAAATACCTATTTTTTGTTCTGGTGTCTATATATCTTTTCGGTGTAGTATGGTTTAATGAAATCGTGCATTTCTTCACTTCTGCGTTCTCAGCCAGCGCTTATAGTCCGGGAAATGTTTGTATTGCTTTAATCGAGTAAGCATGCATCATATGAAAATAAACACCAAGACTGACAAGATAAATAGAGCAACTACAACTGCTATCTTTATTGAAGAAAAATACCACTTGGAGAAATTGGGTTTCTATGACATGTCACACAAGTCACAGATTCTTCTTATACTTCAATTTTTTTTCCTCTGCTCGCGTTCTTTTTTCTTTTTTTACGTTCAGAAAAAAATGCAATCGCGTGAGGCAGACGATATTTTTCTTGGAATCACACGATCCCATTACGCGAACACAGAGCTCGTCGTCGGTTAGCGTTTGAAACAAGGAGTTGTTTCGCTTTAAAAAAGCCCGTGCGTCTACTTTCCCGCACACACCTCGGAGAGCCAATCACCGCAACTTACGGAGGCAGCTTCAGCGAATGACGATGCGGAAACATATGTCTAGACCAAAAAACGCAGTCTGAGTTGTGACATTAAGCAATGGAAAACGTCACGCTTGCATTTCTTAATGTCACTACTCAGACTGCGTTTTTTGGTCTAAACGTGTGTTTCGGAATCGTCATATGCTGAGCTACCTCCATAAGTTGCGCTGATTGGCTGTCAGAGTGTTGCGCGGGAAGGTAGGCGCACGGGCTTTTTTAGAGTGCTTTACATGTGTGGTAACCCACGCTGCACTCCGGCACAAAACACCACTGCACTGTCTTTTTCTTTACAGTATTTGACATCGCTGTGAGTCCCTTGTCTCATCGGCACAGCTAGTATAGCCACACGATATTGTATTGCTTCACACACAACGCAAAAGAATAAGAAATAGTCACATCAAGACGCCCCAAGCCAGCCTCGCTAAACGCTGTCCCACCCCTCCTGGCCCCGCTGTAAGTGACAGCGCCACCCCAGGCCCCTGCGGCAGAATTGGGCTACAGGACACCCAGCTCCCATGGAGATGCCGATGCGGTCGGCACATCTCCCAATTCCCTAGTTTGGGCGTCAGATGCCTGGATGTCCGCAGTGAGCGAGCCAGAAATGTCAGAACAACAAGAACGCGGCTGCGGGTGCACCACAGCTATGGTGCCGAGCGGTAAATCGAATGCATGTCACTTGTTCATGCCGCTGCGCGATGGCCCCACGGTATGGCGGCTCAATCTGACGCGCGTTTAAAGCGTCTATACACCTTTGCAAGTGGGATCCCGTCTTAACCTCGAACCGCGCACCGCGGTCAGGCGGGCCTACTCTCCAGCCAGGACGTTCGCTGCTTATCGAACAATGTTGCCAAGCGTCTCTTGCCGAAGCATACACAACTGAGCGCAAGAATAAATTAAAAATATATATATTTATAAAACATGCAGGTGTTCTCTTCGACTGCAAAAAGCCACAAACAGTTAAATAAAATACGTAAACCAGCAACAAATCGAAAAATTAGAAAAATATCTATACTTCGTTTCACTTTATCTGCGAGCGAACCCAAAGCTATAAGCGCGAGACCAGCACTTTTTGCGTTTCTCCCCAGCTCGCGCGCTCGAGCGAAGCCGGAACGTACGGAGCTTTCGTGCTCGCGCTTCCAGCTTTGCCTTCGCTCGCACATAAGGTGAAACGAAGCATAGAGTCTCAAAGCTTTCATCAGAAAGCGCCAGAAGCCGCATGGCCATTGCATCAACGATGGCTGCGCTCGCGGCAGCTCTTGCTTCCACGACGTGCTGGAACAGAGGCTGCGATCGTTAAAAAGTCAGAGCTCTGCAACCCTTAAACATGACCCGTCCTACAATATTTGATGCTACGAATCTGAGTGGATACCTCCCCCTGCGTTCCGAAACAGTAAGTGTGTCGCTAATCCAGGCCGTCGGCGACACAGCAGACGCCGCCATCTTGTCATTGCGCACCCCAGTGACGTGCCCCTGGCGCACCCCAGCATGGCGGAAACGTTAGGCGGCGCCAGCATCGCCCAAAATGGCGGCGCACGGGAGCCCTTCTTGCAAACGTGTATATATAAGCCGGCAGCGCCTGTATCGCTGCGCTCGTGTCCCCCCAATGGCTTAGGGGCCCCCGAGTTTAGGGGCCCTTTATTCTAAAACTCTCTAAGTACTGTAAACACACCCTGCAGCACGGAACGCGTGGAACAAAAGCTCACGCTGCAGAACCCAGGGAGCCTGGGTTCAATCCCCACCCCGGCCCGTTTCGATCTGGAGAGCATCGTACCGGCGTGCGGTCGTGTATCACTACTGCGTGGTGCACGTTAAAGACCCCAGGCTAGCGGTTGTACCACACTGGCGAAATTGCTCATATATAGCCGAGACACCAGACGCCCAGTTCCGGCTGTCTAAACATGCTATACTTCGTTCCAGCTTAGGTCCGAGCGCGGCCGATGTTATGAGCCGACAGGGCCAATCAAACAGCGAAAGAGGCACAACGTAATGGCGTGCTTTCTGCAGTTGATTGGACCAGCCAGTCCTCGCCGTTTCCTTGTGTGTGCTCCGCTGCCGGCTAGTTCTATAAAGCGCAGAGAGCACGCATGACGCTGCGCTTTTGCGTTGTATGATTGGCCCTTCGGCTCGTAACATAGGCCGCGCTCGGACCTAAGCTGAAACAAAGTATAACACAATTCCTTTCCTTGCCAAAAGCTGATGCAGCGCGTTCGGCTACGTCAGCCAAACGCTGCGGCAGCCAAACGCTGCGGCAGAACCAAGCTCTACTCCGTTTGACGTAACGCAGCCGACGGTATACCATCCGATGGAGCCAGTCACGCAGCGCCAAAATGTGCATCGTCACGGCGATTCTCGTCTTTGAGCGTTTACTGTATGTTATCGCACAAAAAAAAAATTGGTTTGATAGCAAGAAGACGACGACCCTGACGGTGCACGTTTGACGCTACTTGATTGGCTCCGTCGTATAGCGTTGGCTGCGGTCGGACTTGACGTGACGTGAAACGGAGTAACGGAGTCGGTTAAAAGGGCGCGGACTGAAACAGGACGGAAAAGGACACATAGTACGACATCCTGTTTCAGTTCCCGCCTTTTAACCTTTTAATCGATATGTACCAACTAGCCCCAACCAAAGCTTTATTGCGGAGTATATAGCTCTCGTAGTTCCTTTGCCAAACAGCGGTTTCCTTAATATGCTAATACACTCATCTCCCGAATAGAAGCAAAGTGTATACCCACAAAAATATATCTAGGCAAAAGCGGTGTTGACCACCTTGCTCGAGCAAGAGTACGGAATAAACGCGAATATAGACCCCTTTCGAAATACTGCCCTCTGTTGGCAGCTGTGCAATCCCTGCACAATGGCGGACTAAAACCGCGACGCCACGGTAACTTTATGCGTTTTGTGGGATTATAGAATTCAGAGGCTAGACGACCGACCTTTCTCCTGTGACAAAGTGCTGGGCTCGTGGCAGTCCACGGAACATTCAATGAAAGCCACTAAAGCCCTGATACGATTTCTCGAGGACACCCGGTTCCTTGTAGGCAGAGACTGACATTTTGAACTATTCAACCCATCATCCTTTCACCTCTCTCTTCTCATATTCATTAAGCACCTCATCCCACCTTTTCACCCCTTAATCCTTTCCCCTGTGCAGGGTAGCCAGCTAGGACAGAAGTCCAGGCTTACCTCTCTGCCTTTCACTCATCACCTTAATAAAAAAAGAAGGCAAAACACACCCACGGGAAAAGATGATGAGCGCAGTGACGTTGTACTTTCGACGCTATTTGATTGACTCGTCGGCTCCTAGCCTTGGCCGAGCTCCGACGTTCGTCATCTAATGGGATGACATGCACGTTCCACGATGGCAGTTGTTCCGCCATTGAGAGGTAGTTCCGACCTTCTAAAAATCGGCACGTTACTTTCGAAACGGGTCTTTTGCATTTTCTTCTGCCTCGCCTTTAAATGTTCTCGTACTGTCGGACGTCTATTACTCGTAACCGTTTGACAGCCGTTGATTCTCATTGCGCTCGGTCCGCGTCATGAGGGAGGACCGTTCCGAGTGGGAACCGGTAAATGACTGCCGTTTCGGAGAACGGTCGTATATCTAGTGTGCGATACGTGTTAGTGTCTCGTTCTTCGGGTATTGCAGGCGGCATTAGGCTTCCGCTACTTCCCTGACTAATAGGGGAGAAAAAAGCCTCGTCTACGCCCCTTAAGCGCAGCTTAGTCATTCACGACACACGAACGAGCGCGAGCAAGAGACAGGCGACGGGCGTGCCGCACCGGCGGACCCCGACAGGCACTTGGCGCTGCCCGCTGCGGACATCCGCCCGTCAACTGCAGCCGACTTTTTGTTCTTCGGCAGACTACATCTCCATAATCGCGAGCGGTCAGGAAGCGCCGAAAAGGCCGCATGTGCGCGTCAGCGCGGGCGAGCGGCGCGAAGGAGGTCAAGGCGCGAGTAAAAGTGGTTTCCGGTGTTATTAATAGAAAGTGCGGTTTGCGAAAACCTCCCCAGAAACGGAGCCCACCGGGCGACCCCTTCGCGTGCACGGGTGAATGGTTCTGTGGCTGCCAATGCACGGCAAGGTTGGCGTTTAATATGCGTGCCGCTAGGCTCCAGCACGTCTGCCCCGCGCGCAGCCCACGGGCTGGACGCCTGCCAGCCAAGGCGAAGGCTGCTGGGCTGGCGCACGAACCACAGGGGAGGCCCTTCCGGCGCCCGATTCCCCCGTCCATCGAGAGGCCTCCACGAGGTCTCCCTCTGACGCCCCGTGGCTGTGCTGGGCACCCAAAGATCATACGGATGATCGAGTGGGACTCCCGCACAAGTGCCGTGTCTGCTCGAAAAAAGGGACACCCGCGTCCACGCATCTTCCTTGGTTTCTTTCGCAGTCCGCTCGACAGCCGAACGAAGCTGCAGCGTGTCGCACTGCTTTCTACGCGACTCGGAACAAGATCGAAGGTCAGAGAGCGGGAAAAACGTTCTCAAGGCGCACCAATATTTTTTTTTCAACGTGCACTTTTGTACTGGTGACACGAGGAAACAATACAAGAATTATTAACCGAAGAGACAATTAAAAAGCGGCCGGGTCGCTGATGAGCAAATAATTAAATGCAAAAAATTAATAAATCAAATCCCTTAGATAAGTAAGTCGTTCACCGTCTCCACCAGTTAAATATACAAGCCGCTACATTGTATTATTCGTCACAATTCGTGAAAAAACTAAAACACAAATTTAAAAAAAAAATCGTAGCTTGCAATGAAAAGAAAAATAAAGTTAGGCCGACACGACATCGGAGTTAATGTTCTGCTCGTTTGCGGAGCGGGTGCTGGGCCACCTGATCAACTTTCTGGACCAAGACGTGGCGGACGATTGCTGGCCTTCCTCGCAGTACTTCTGCCTGCTCAGCGGCTACTCACGCCTGGTGAGAAGGAGCAGTGGCAATATTCATCTTAGCATGACCAGAAGAAAGTCACCAAATGCTCAGATGAATAGATACACATTTACTTTTACGTTGAAATGAAATGTGTAGACAGGGTATTCATCCATTATTTCTTAACGGTTGGCTTTGTTTTAGATTAATAACAAATAAAAAAAATGTTTTGTTTTACTTTTTAGGTTTATTAAAAAAAATTAAAAAGATCTTCCAATTTTGTAAGGTTTTCATCGGGTCTGTTTTCCTCTCTAGGCGCAACCCGAAGACCAACGCGCTCGAGCCACGGGTTGAGGCCCCCGGGTCGCCATGTTACGAGTGCCAAGCAACTGCTTCTTCGACCGTGCATTGCGGTTTGAGCTTAGGTTGGTTCACACGCGACGGTAACACAACTCTACAGCATGTTATGCGCTGGGTTGCCGAATTGTGGGAAATTGCACATATTGTGTGGAAAACCTATCTCCAGGAGACAAAGGTAAACTTAATTTGAAGGCGTGGGAAATGTGAGAAATATGTTTGAGATATATCTCCTATTTCACATGCGTGCAAATTAAAGTTTACTTTGTCCCTCGGAGCTAGGTTTATTAGAAATTTCTCACGATTCCCCAACAAAGAAAAGTTCATGCGTTATTGGCACTGCTAAGATGGGATGCTCGCGACCTCAGCTCAGCAACGGGACAGCGCGCAGGACGCTCGATTCGGGAGATAGGAGCCCAAGCTTTGGAGTTCGAACGAAATATGGGCGGAATACGGTTATACGAATAGGTTGCACCATTTCACACCAAGTCTTTGATATCAGATGATTTCATTTAATGACGTCTCCGTAATGCGTTGTTGATCATTTTTATTAGTTTGCTACATTATAGGTGGGAACCATTTCCATTTTTTTTGTGTTTCTTTTTTTTGTATTTCCTTCGCATCTGCCTTTTAATATCAGTGTATGTGTTGAGTTAAATGTCATTTAGAACATGCGTTGTTGTTGTTGGCACTTATAATTTTTTTAATATTTACTCGTACAGTCTGCGAAGCAGTGTTCACCCTTGCCTTGGCCACCGATCAGGCGGCTCCCAATATTGTTAAATAAATAAATAATAACATCTCATTAGGGTATATTCGGGACCGCTCGAGGAGAAGCCACAACTTTAGCGGGTGTGCCGCTACAAGTTGAGGGCCCTGCGCCCATAAAATCAAGCGAAAACAAAAGTCCTCTGGATTTTAAAGACCTCTAAAGTGTTCCTTTTGATCATCCAGGTGTTACTCACAAACAAACGTATGGACCATAACACGTCGCTACGACGTCGTTTCGGTTTATTTCCTTTCTAAGAATCCCGTTGAGTGAAAAGGTCGCATCACGTCGGCTATTAATGGCCATAAAATTCAAGCTTCCCGCACTGCTAACGTGTCAAAAAAAAAAATTTTTTTTTTTTTAGCGGGAAAGCGTGCGTTGATAACTACCGAGCCAAGGTCGTCGAGGTTCTCTCCGATGGCGGGGTGAAAGTAGGCGCGCCGTTATCAAGTAGACGCTGTGCCAGCGAACGGGAAACATGCATGCAGAGGCCAGCCAACTCCACGATTACACCCCTATTTACGTCACATTTCGGTGGCCACGATGAAGGCCCTAAAGCTGCTCTCTTCCTGCAAGCATGTACGAGCGGAAGTGAGGCAATCGGCTAGCGATACACTCTAAAAAAAAGTCCGTGCGTGTACTTTCCCGCACAACACACGGAGAGCCAATCACCGTAACTTGCGGAGGCAGCTCAGCGAATGACGATGCCGAAACATATGTTTAGACTAAAAAACGCAGTCTGAGTTGTGACATTAAGTAATGCAAGCGTGACGTTTCGCATTGCTTAATGTCACAACTCAGACTGTGTTTATGCACAGTCTGAGATAGAGCTCAAAGCAAGCTGCCTTGAGATCTATCCACACTCCTTCAATCAGAGCCAATCAGAACTCGACGTCGTTCTGACGTCACCGCAACCTCTGCAAAAGAAGCAGACGAACTTGGATCGCGGCGCATTGTGTGTGCGCGATTGGTTTAGCCGCTGATATAGCGTAGCCACAAAAGAGAACGTGACGATGCACTTTTTGGCGTCACTCGATTGGCTCCCGAGAATGGTATACCGTGATCTGCGGTCGGACTTTGTGTGAAACGGAGTCCTCGGCACGGTGCTGCTTCTAAAAGAGAATTGTGCCACTGGGGCGCATAATTCGCGGGAATCAAAATGCTTTGGCCCGCAGGTTGCTAACCGCGCACAAATTGCTCACTGTCACACTGAGGCGACACGACGGCAACAGCAACGCAACACGTTGCCCAGCAGTCAGGCAACCGGTTGCTCGCTCCCCGTGCTGTCCGGCAAACCTGTCACATCGCGGCAAAAGCGGCACAACATGGACGACAACGAAAATGTTGCCTTGGTATGACTGCATTCGGCAGCAAAAACAGCAGCGATTTGTGTCGGAAAACGTGTGTTGCCCCGATCGCTGGCTCAGCGAATTTCGGGCCGGCCACACGACGACACAGATAGCTTCGATGGCAGAGCTAGTTTCCTATCAATAACGTCTCACTCAAATAAAGGCTTGGAAAACGTTATTTAACGATAATTAGGGCTGGCGTGCAGCTCAAATAATTTGCTGAATGTTTGTACCGCGTAATTACGGAAAGCGATAGTCGAAATGGTCACAGCTACGGTCGTGAACGTTCAGACAGGTGTTGAAATTAGAACCACCGAGAGACCAGCTCACATTGCTCTTAGTGAAATACATTCCTACACACCCGCTGATGATGTATAATAAAAATAATCCAAGAAAGCAGAGATTGAAAAATCGAAGCATTAAAACGACCACTCTGATCATGATTTTTGATGCTTGGAACTTCAAAAAAGCCGCTACAAGACACCTGATTTGTTTCAAAAAAATATCCATGACGTTTTGGAGAATGAGCTATCACATAGCAGGCGGTAGGCAAATAGACAGCGTTGAAAAATATTTATTCCACCGATTGTCATGAAGGCCGATCGTGACGGTGCCGCAGTTTTTAAGCACTGTCAGTTCAGCTCAACACCACGCTACACAGAAGACGCTTTGGGGTACTGCCGGTGCTAACGCAATTTTACACCAGAAATAGGAATTGCATGAAAGAAGCGGACAGAAACACTTCATACGGCGGCGTAAATCCCGAACATATATCAGCGATCTCAATTTCCTCGGTTGGGGCATCTGCTTCAGCGAATGAAGAACATTTTTATAAAATAAAGGGTGGAAAATTCTCCCCGTGTCAAGTTTTCTGATCACAGTCACTGGTTGATGTCGTCCCGTGGTAATTTGCAGCCCTTCGAACGCACTATAGCACTCTCTATAGAGTCACATTTCCAGCGACGCCGCGCCGCACATGAACGAAGGTAAACAGTCAAGATGCCGGAGTGTTCCCCGCGTGTTGTCCCCTGCGTCAGCGCGGTGTGACAGGGTGGTCGGACAACAAATTGACCAACACGGTTGCTGGGTGGCAGCAACATGTTGCCCGACTGCTGTTGTAGGCGCGATGGGACGAATCGCCGGCAACACGATTTTCTCGTGCTGCCGGATATTGTTGTACAACTGTTGCCTCAGTGTGACAGGGCCTTTAGCAAATACGTTTTGAGAAGAAATAAATAATAATAAAAAAAATCTTTATAGGTAATTTTGATTTGCGCAATGTCCTGAGAAGAGAAAGATGACAAATTTAACAACTAAAAAACGCAAGATCTGTAACCTTTGCCATTGCAAAAGAAAAAAAAACATCTGCACGGAGCATTTCGAAAGAAATGGCACTAGATCAAGGTCATTATAGTTGTTTCTTCACTTATCGTTCTTCTCGTGACGTACTACTACGGTAGAGAATCAAAGGTTTACATAAACGCTAGTATACACTAGATGAAATGATTAGTGACAAAAATAAAAGTGCCGACATTTTCCGTAACGACCTAACGCTGACTAAATCCTCGGGTATACACAAACGTACCTAAGCGGGTGTACAATTCCCTCCCAGTCAATGAACTGCCTTTATCGCAGTCTCCACTGCGCCTTGTAGGGCTCCCAGGACGTGCCATGACAACAGAGTTCCAAAACCCACCTCACGCGTTGAGTGTGTGTAATGAGAATAACGACTGATGAAAACAGCCCTATCACTTTTCCTCCGCCGGTCTTGTCCCGCGAAGCAACGCCGCCATAAATAACCGATTTAGAAGGCGCTCGCGCTTCCGTTTTGAATTATTTCTGGCAGAGATCTTTGTTGACCACGGAGAGGGGTCTAATTACAGCCAAACGCGTGTTGCGGGACTCGCGCTAGCGCGGGCCAGGGACCCCCTCTTCCTCCCGACGTTCGGTTCCGTCCAGCCCTCGCTGGAGCGCTGGCGTAGCTCCAGCGAGAGAAACCCCGCTTGTCGGCGTCAAGCGGTTCCCCGTGCGCCCCGTTGCGCCACGACGGCGGTGGCCGCCCCAATAAAACCGACGCCTCTCCGTGGCCCACGCTGGCACGATGACATTGGCACCGGGCACTGGCGCTTGCTGCGATATTCGCGCACGTTTATCGCCCCTCTCCGCTCGCTTCTTTTCCTGGCGGCCTTTGTTTCGCGGTTGCCAGGTGCCGCTCCGGCCTCACGTAATCTTCCGTGTTTGGGAGCCCCGCACGAAGCACCGAGCTGGAGCGATTGAGAGAAATAGTTTGTGACGCCATCGGCATTGAACTCAGACCAGGCAACAACATTGCCGCGCGGTCTGAGTAATCCAGCCAACAAAAACAGGCGCACGTAATGTGCTCCTCGCCCCGCGAGTGCTGTTCTGTCGAGGAGCTGTCAGACGCTTGCCAATATATCTACTGTCGTCTGTCAACCAACTGTCCACGATGGCACCGGACTTGGTCCAGGCCTACCGTCTCACTTGGTTCAAGTACTCAAAACCAAGCAAAAGCAGCCGTATAATAGTAATCAATAACGTCATCATGCCGCAGTGTGTATTAATTACGGTGTTCCAGCATAGCGAAACCTTGCTCAGCGCAATGCCACCTCGGTGGTTCTTTCCATCACTGTGATGAGAGGAGTTCTAGCCGATCGCGTTTTCATAGAGCGATACTGGGATCGGGAGCTCGCCCTGCGCATACTTATAAAGGTACACCAGGCCTGCGTCAATGGTTAGCTAAACCCATTTCGCTCACGAGTCTAGGGGTACGAACTTCCATTTGCAAATCCATCGGGAATTTTTCGTCAATTGAATTGAAAAATAATATTTTGGGTAGCGGAGAGGGACATCGGAACGCAAAGACGGGAACGCCAATCAAACGGCAGCGTAGAGAACGCGTAGATAAGGCACGATGACGAGGCAGCCAAGCTCGCGCCACCATTGGTTGAGATCGGGGAAACAAACGGGAGCGTTTGGGGGTAAACAAACGCACGAGGTGCTCAAAGAGCAGACCAACTTGCACGGCGTATTGTTTTTGAGACGTCTCGAACGCAACAACCCCAAACGTCACCGATCCTCCGACAATGATATTGGTAAACTACCATGCATCTACTGTAGCGGCACTTTGGGCAGGGATGGACAACTTGATGATGACAGGTGTCTCGTGCAGAAACGCTAGAAACGCTTTTTAATAGGGAAACAGGAGGTCCTCCTTTTTGGCTAGTCCCTCACTGCACCAACTTCATTTTTAAGGCAGCTTCATAAACTGCACTGTGTTTACAATAGGGAGACTTCAGCAGACTGTTCCGATACTTCCATTAACGATTCCCGTACCGACACGATGCATGCACAAAGGTGCCGGCGAAGTATCGGGTCTCGCTAATAGAGATATCGGAACGACCTAATGAGAGCGCATCCGTAACAAGGTGACGAAGCAAATAACCAAAAACCAGAACGTTCGTTGCACTTATCCCCTTAGTTGCTCATTTCTCGCAGGCTTAGAAGAACCGCCTGCTGCTCCTGTGTCTACGCTCTTTCCGATGCCATAAAGTTATACCACCACCACCATAAAGCACACGCGAGGCTCTGAACGAGCCGCATCGCGTGAGCAACTGGCGTGGCCCGGGTGCGGCGGCCAGCACGAGCAGCGGGGAAGCCGCGCCCTGTCTCGGCATCGCGGGTGCCCCGGCAGCCGTGGGACGGACGGGCAGCCGACGTCGCTCGGGTGCCCCTTGGGGCAAGCGGCGCTCCAGAAACAGCGCTTTGCGGAGGGCGCGGCGGAGCTTCCGTGACAACGTGCCCGTTTCCCACGCGCGGATGCTTTCGACCTCGGTGGACGCGAGAGAAGGGCCGCGGGCGCGCGGCTGTCCGCGGAGGGGGCCCATAACCGTTCTGCGGCGTTCTCGACGAGAGCCTTTCCCGGGCCAATTGCACGGGCACGCGTGAGACTCGTCCAGGCGGCACCCCGAAAGAGCGGGTCGTGGCCGAGATGGGAAAGGTCCCGGTGTCGGGTTTCGGAACGCTTCGCAACAGTGCGCCCGGCGGGCCGACCGCCTCGGGCGGCGGTAGCCGGACCGGGCCGGGATTAATCGCTGCGTGGAACAAGTGGAACGACTCGCGGGGATGCCCGCCTGTCCCGGCGGGTGTCGCCCGACGCGGGAGCCGTCGTTTCCGTTCACAGGGAGGACGATCAACTCGCGTACGCGCCTGCCGCTATCAGCGTCACGTGAACCACTCGCGCTGGGGGCGAAAGGGAGAACTCGCAATTTGTTCATGTCGCCCCGAGTGCCGGCAATCGTGAGACCTTGGCAGAGGTCGGTCCTAGAGAGGCCCGAGGCAAGTGAGAGTAACGTACACCGCGAGACACAGTTAGCGCGAACACGACGTCGCCGCTTTTCACTACTTACTAAGACCACAACCATTAACCAATATTAAATTTTATCGCTTAGGTTGGAGCCCAGAATATGCCTCTCCCCTTACAGAGACTGAATTCTGTGAGAAAAACAGGGAAAACCGGCGATCTCGTGTTCGTGCTGCGTCGCGCTGTGTACACTTTGCGGCACTGTTCAACAGGTGTGTGGCAAAGCGCCATACAACTACTGCATCAGGCGTGAGCTGCGCTGACCCCTGCTTGACGGAGAGAAATTGAGCAGACAACAGGTTGGCGGAATCGCGCTCTGCAGACCGCTAATCGCGGCATCAGGCGGGCGCTTCAGTCGCGCGAAGCGAACCACGTGTAGCGGCTCGCGGTCACGCTCGACTTCGGACGGAGCGGAGGCGGCTCTGCCGTGGGCATTCCTCGTTAGCATTTGCACACCTACACTACCCGGCGCTTGGTCGCGCTCTGCGTCGACGGACGGAGGCACGGGCGTCCAGACGTTGGCGGCGTGTACACACACACACACTCGCCAACGGCCGCGCTAATGCGCTCACGAGAGTGCGCCGGTATAATTAGAGGACAATGAAGTGGAAAAGTGCGGTGCGTCAGCCGTAATGGCGGAGCCCAACACGTAACAGCGTCTTTGACTGCCAAGGTCGGGACACATTGCGCGACCGGCCTGGATAATTAACGGACAACGCTGGCTGCTACCTCGCGCACTCGAGACGCTGACTCGTAAAGGTCGCTCCGTTGCAAGGTCGCCGCTACATCTGAAACAGCCGATGTGCAACAGCTATGGGACACGCGGTCGACGCGAGTCTCGATTAATTCGCCACTCGCCGGTACGATTACTGTTATACATCGCAATCCAAAGCAGCGTGGCTCCTGGTTGCCCCGATTGTGAGTTGTTCGGCGCGTGGCTTGTATACATGTCGGTTGGCGGGGCGATCATCAGGCTTGTCTTTGTTCCTCGTAGACCCACTCGTGGTTCCAATTTTACAGCGGAGCTGTTAAGGGCTAGTTTCCCCAGGACCGTGTCCGATAGCAAACAAATGATGACACAGAACTCTGGACAGCTACTGCCATCTATGAGCGACGGCGGCAACCTTTCGAGCCTTTCCACTCTGGCTTGCCGACTTGCGGCCGGCCATTACTTCATTCCCACCATAGTACAGCTTCGCTGGTCTTCCTTCTTTACCAGAGTGCAAAGGCTGAAAGGTTTGCTGCTTTTGTTCGCGTCGAATAAGCGCGTGGGCACGGGAGTGGCTCTGTCAAGACGAAGCTGTGTCTTGTTGGGGATGCTCTGTTTGGTACTCCATTTCAAAAACATCTGCAGTGAAGACAAAGGCATGAGCACGAGCGCGTGGCTTTAGAAAGTGCCTCCTATGCACGAGTCCCTGTACAAACAAAAGCATACTGCTGAGCTAGGTTAAGGCGCCTATGTCTTCGTCTTTACTGCAGACATTTGTGAGAGGGAGTATAGAAGCTTTATGGACGACTGAAAGTGTTCCGTGTCTTTGGTCGTTTTACTTGATTCTCGAGCTTTCAGTCGCGTTAAGGCTGAACTCCATGGGACGAATATGCTGCGAATAACCGACGAATTTTGCCCGGCGGCTTTTGCTCTGCGCGTGGAATCAACACAGTGGCTGCTACGTCGCGCGCTAAGCGAGCGTGTTGTCGGGCGGCGTTCGCCAGTTATTCGTCACATAATTCGTCCCATGGAGTTCAGCCTTTAGAACAACACCCGTTGCCGCCCATATCTAACCCTTTTAGCAGGATTTTCGCATGTTGCTTTCAAAGTGTAAACTTCGATGGCAGCGTTTAACAACTGCAGGCGAGTGCTTCAATGACTTGATATCACAGAAATATATCGCTTTGTTACACTTTCACCGGACAAAACGCTTTCGGGAGCACTAAATTGCATGCATCTTGCTGCGATACAAAAATTAATATCTCAATTTTTTAAACGTTTCTGACTGGCCGATTCAAACGAAGTAATAAAATATTAAAGTTTAGCAATTTGGCGAAAGAGAAAGGGAGAGAAATTAAGCTTCACGCCCGTTGGTCGGTTTGCCAAGGTTTGAACATGCAATAAAAAGTACGCTTGGCATGTGATGCGCAGTTTTTGACCTGGGTTTACAGGTGCTGATTTCATTTAATCTCTTGGGAAAATGTGCTTTCGGATTATATGTTCCAACTATGTTTTGAATGATGCCGAAACATATGTTTAGACCAAAAAATGCAGTCTGAGTTGTGACATTAAGCACTGCAAAACATCACGCTTGCGTTGCCTAATGTCCCAACTCAGACTGCGTTTCTTGGCCTAAACATAGGTTTCGGCATCGTCATTCGCTGAGCTGCCTCCGTAAGTTGCGCTGATTGGCTCTCCAAGTGTTGTGCGGGAAAGTAGACGCACGGGCTTTTTTTAGAGTGTAGAGTGAAGGGAACAGACTGCAGGCTCTTTCTCATGGCATGCTTCATAGTTAGAGCCATGGGCGGATAACAGTTTGATCATTCGCGTCCGAATCGCATCCGCTCAATTCGGAGCTCCCCGGACTCGCAATCCGCGCATTCATGTTATATCGTGAAATCAAGCGTGAATAAAGCAAAGAGCGTCTTGATGGTACCTTAGAAGTAGGGTTCCGTGTTTTAGGAAAGGTAAAAAAAAATCCGAAAACACTCGCAGGGAAATTTTCCGTCGATTCAGATTTATTCGAAAAACTCAGAATTTCGAGGACAAAACGACAAAGTAAAGCGAAAAAAAAAAAAAGACGGATTTTTACAAATAAGCTTTGTAAGAGTACAGGGTCAGTGGTCCTGAAGAAATGCCACTTCAGTTTCCATTGAAATCTCGAACTATACTGACAAAGGGGGTTTGCCTTTATAGCTGGTTGGGAAATTGGGAACACAGTAAAAGAAATCCCGAATTTCAGAGAATTTCTAATCTAACAAGAATAAACTCCGATAACCCCCACCTTTTAAGCGAATAATAAACTCTGAAAAAGACACTTCAAAATCCACGAGAAATAACTCTGAAAACACGGAATCCTACCTATAAACCGTTTGCTTATCTTTGTAGAATTTCACGAGAAATAAACTCCGAAAACACGGAATCCTACTTATAAACCGTTTGCTTATCTGTGCACGAAGAACTCTTCAGTCAGAACACGACGAAAGTAATTTTATAGTATTTTGTGTTATCGTATTTATATTATAAGTCGATCGTCCTTCCAGAGACACTTCGCGTCGCTGGAAAGATAATCGCAGTTATGAGATCGTCTTGGGAGTCCGCGACACACAGGCTACCCAGAAGAGGCGCTCCAAAAAGAAAGACTTTTTTTCCCCCCCTTTTGTAACACTTAAAAGAGACGCGTAGTTTCTAACCATTAAGATTAGTAAGGAACAGGATAATAACATTGTGTCACTTTATTATGGTCAAACAATAAAAGAGTGGGAAAGGAAAGGCAGTCACTCACCGCAGCGAAGTGTCCTGTGCGGAATTTTCAACGCATTTACACTTTAAACATTATAATTTCGCGAAACAACGATATTCGACTTTGTATGGAATATACTCATTATACACGTCCGTCTCGCTTCTCTGTGCTATTCGCGTGTGCCTCTTTTTTTTTTTTTTTTTGTTTAGATAACACGCGGAATCTGGCGCTCTTACGTGTAGAGGACGTCGAATATGCGACATTGAAGGCGGTAGTTAATTTTATATATCCGTGCGGTCTAAAGCCGGGGTCACACTGCTTATAAATTATGACAAAATACAGTCTGCATACAGATTCGAATGCGAGTCACCGCGAGATCCGTGCTTCGAATGCCGAACGGCAATGAGTTCAACGAGAAACTCGGCATTCGAACCACGGATATTGCGGTCACTCATGTTTGCAGACTGTCTTTTGTATGATGCATGAGCGGCGCGACCCGGCTTAGGGATCGTAATGTATGTGAGCATGCACCAGTGCTTTATCTCGCAATAAAGGGATGTTACAAATACAAAAGACAACAACCTGGAAGGACAACACTGACGAAGGAATGTGTTCTGTCTGCGTTATTTTTCCCTGTTGTCGCTTTTTTGTCTTGCTTTTTATTACTTATACCGACACGCTCACATAGAACCAGATATGCTACAGAGTGCACACGTTATTCCGGTGACCTCAGATCTCGCATGAGAGGGGCCGAAAATCATTTCCGGGTCGGGTATTGCTTTCATCCTCTTCAAGGGCAATATTTGCTGGACGTTTCGTGGGTTCTATAATTTGTGAGAGTTCCCTTGCGTTGTGTCATACCCTCGGAGTATGATACAACGCACTGGTTCAGCAACACGTAGTCATTTGTTGGCTGTTATGACCGCTCGCTGCGCCCTTTTCTGGCTGGCAGTTCGTTCAAGGAAAGAGTTTCTTTTGCTTCTCAGCCATCCTAGATTTTCGAAAACCTTCTTCTTCGCTGCTGTTTCAGCCTTCGCTGAAACACCAATCCCGGGTGTTTCAGTCAAGGATTTCGAATATCCCTGTCCTTAGACCCATGCCACACACCAAACGGAGAGAGGACTGAGGACTGGGATCATTTAACGTGCAACCAAAAGCTCAGTTGCACGGCGCCTTTTCTACAATATAAGCCTCCCCCAGACATCTGAGCAGGCCTCGGCCAGGATTCCCACCCGCCGACAGGGATCCGTAGACCAGCGCTGCGCCTCACATGAAAGTCTTTTTTTTTTTTGCATTATGCATGCAATAAGTTTTTTTTTCATGGGGAGTTTGAAGCAAGATATGAAGCCGCCGGTGGTACTAACCTCTTGATTTTATTACCTGCCCGCGTCGTCATACACAATTCAGAATGCGTCCCTCCTACCGGAGATCGCTTGTGTGTTTCTGTACAAACAAAACAGTTAGAAGGTTACCTGTAATAAGAGGTATGTTTCAATATAGTGTCGCGAGATCGATAGCAAGTTGGAAAATATCTAGTTTTTTCCTCATCACCGAAAATTGTAAAATCTAAAACAACTTTTTTTTTCTCTTTTACGTCTGAAAGCGAGCAAAAATTAACTGTGCTGAACCTTCTCCATCTGATAGTTCGGCGTCCGTCACTGCCGGATAATATAATTCACGACGTCTACGAGAAACGCCGACGTTGTCACTCATCAAGATGTCTCCACTTTTCTTCGAAAACGCACCGCTTGCTTTTGGCCGGGCAGGAGCGGCATAATCTTTCCCATTGTGTCAGCTGGGTGACGTACGAACATTCTTCAACCACAGCCCGATGGGCGCAGTGTTCAGCTCCTTTTCGGCCAGCTTGAACACTCGCGGCGACGACGCGCAGTTGACGAAGCGACGGGGTGGGCCTGTGCACGCACACGCTCTCCCGTTCGTCAAAATAATCACAAAGGCCTCGAGTGATTTCTGGGAATCTAACTTCTTTGAATATCTCCGTAAATGTGTTTCTACTGGGGTATCATGTAGGGTCCCCCAACTTTCGGCAAGGATGCAAAAGTAAACAAAAAACGGTGTTCTTTATTTTAATTTTTTTTTTTTTGCATAGTGTGGTTTACAGTCGGTGGCAGGTTCAGAACGAAGCAGATGTCCACCTCCTGCGCGAGCATGCTGCCTTTGGTAACATTTCGACTCACGCGCCGCAGCCCTTTGGGAGGCAACGAGCTCGTAGTACAGGATAACCCCAAAACATTTTACAATTTTGTTTTGTGTTGTTCTTTTATTGCAAAAATAATCTACGCATCGCCGAAAGGTCATTGTCCGCCCAATTGTAGCTCTAGGGGACCGAGCTATAGATGCCAGTGTTTCAGAACTAACCGTCACCTCAATCAAAAGTTACAAGTAATTTTCTGAGAAGTTAAATGGGAAAATGGGTCCCGTTTGGCCAGTTTTCGGTAAATGGCGCCCTTCAGCTCCATGTATTCGAGAGGTCCGTCGGCCGACATTTTTTCATTGAACATTTCAGATAATCACTTATAACTCTTGAATACAGGGTGTTCGTTCATGGGGGCCACTTCCGGCCGCCATGACAGGGAAAGAGGGATACTTCCGGTTTTCGATGTTTACCTTGTGTTTCGGTGGGTGCGCGACGACTCTCAGTTCCCCAGCGAGCAATTGCACGAGAGCTACGCTCTACCCAGTGTCGCTCTTTAAAGTCGCCGATGCGCACCGGCACGAACAGCAAGTCACAAGTGAAGTTATTTCGATTATCTCGAGACGAGGGACAAAACCGACCAGCAGGAGTGGATTTATGGGTCAGGCAGAGGGGGAGGGGGTTGGGGGGGGGGGGCGAGCGTTCGGCTGGCGGGGGATCTGCTGACATATAACGGCAGCCGAGACGGTGCATATAAATAAATAAAATCTCTTTTGTTGACCCCATACTTGCTATCAGGCACGTAGCCAGGATTTTGTTTCCTGGGGGGGGGGGGGGGGCACCCATGACAAAATGCTGTATGAGGGGGAGGCGGGAGAGGAGGTCCCAGCAAAATGGAAGATTTCGGGGGGGGGGGGGCGGGCCCCATGGGCCTCCCCCTGGATACGTGCCTGCTTGCTATGTCACCAAAACCTAACTTTCGGCTGGTATATAACAATTTTTTCATTCAAAAAAGTTTACCCTAAAGGGACACTGACAGGGTATTTATGCTCGCCAAGGTTTTTATTTGCATATGACATGTGAGAGCCCAACTACCCAGAAGACAATTTGCGGCTCGAAATTCGTTTTCTTTCCTCCCGAAAACCACAGATCAAGAACTGGCCGGTTTGAGTCGCGCTCACTCTCTTCTCCGAGGTCACGGGCCGTTTTCTGAGGTTTACACACAACCACCAAATGTAATCAAAGTTGTGGATCATCGAAAGCACACACTCAATGTTAAAAATAGAAATAAAATATGATGCTAATTTTTTGTGGCCTCTAAAAGCCCACAAATACGTCGATTGAAGAAAAAAAAAGTTGCACAGCCACGTGATTTTCGCGTTTCGGTTTCGAGCAATTGCTTTTTTTACTTTATTAAAAATATATGTGACGGTGCAGCAAAATATTGATTGGGTAGTCTTCAAACACCATAATAAATCGCCTGGCCAAAAAAAAAAATGTTTAAGGGGATGTGAGTCTCCCTTTAAGATACTAAAGGGGAAGGGAGGGGGAGTTCCCCCCCCCCCACCGCCCTTTCCCCTAAATCCACCCCTGCCTTGCCGCCACCGACCAACCTGGGTGATCTCAGAACTGGGGCATTAGCAGACGGTGCTATAGCCTGCTTCAGTGTGCTGTCGACAGATGGCTCAACACGACAAACACGAATATGCGGCTCCTGGACTGACCATCTCCGTACAACGAGAGGTGCCAACCGGACCATTACGGCTTGTATAAATGGAAGGTGACCCGGTGCTCTTGGAAAAGAAACCTGAATACCAAAGCAAGCAAGTCAAAACATTTGAAAATTGTGCGTTACAGAGAGTCGCGTCGCACTGAAGTAAGCGTAATAAAAACGTTCGGAAGATTGTCTTCTAAAACTAAGCTCGACGCTCATCTTCGGCACCTGGGGAGGTAGGTGTCCATCGCCGATGCCTTGCCGTCTACGAAGTAGTACAACGCGTTTAATGACTTGTGAGTTTTAGGTTATTGTCAGGTATATGGACCAGGCGGCTCGAATATGTAGTCGTGTAGATACGCCCACGTATGATACCTTCGACAGATTTGTCATTTCTTTGAGGATGACGACTTCCTTTTCACCCAAGGGATCAGGAAGGCTAGTCGATCCTGTATAAGTAGATTTCAGGAGGTACCGCAGTTAGTCCTCGGCGGGGAGACTTTTGAAGTACGTGCTACTCACTGAAAGTCCTCAAAAGCATGCAAAAACAATAGCCAACCGGAAGTAACATACTCCCCTGGAAGTTCGGCAATGTTTGTTTTGTTTACATTCGTACACCCTGTATGAGATAACGGATAGTTCTGAAACTGGCATATGGTTGGGACTCCATCGGCCCATAAAACGTAAGGTTTTCTTTCTTTTATTATCTTAGATTTTTTGTTGAGAGGCTTCAAAGACGCGCTGCCCATTTTTGCTCATCGAAACATACACAAAATCCGATCCAACCGGAAGTCGTTTTCGGTCCAAAAAGTTCGGCCGTGTTTGTTTACCATATACGCACTCCGTTTTCAAGATTTTTTTTTTTTTTTAGCGAGTTACAAATTAGCTTGTTCGTGCACCCCCGGGAAAAGCGCTACCAATCAGAAGAAAGTTGCGCGTCTGATGGGTCGCGCCGCGTCGATCGCGTCGTTGCATTTCCTTCCAGTTACGGAGATAACTCCCAGACTACTGTTCCCGTCGGTCGTTCTAGAGTCATTCAAACTTCCCTTCCAGGCTGTAGCCTTCCTCGGTAATATTAGTGAACGATCAACTGAGTCATCGCTGGCACAATTCGCGAGCAAACAAACAACCGTATAGGTATTAGGTGGCTAATCCATGGCGCTGACCTTGGAACAAATACCGAATGGTTTCGAAAAGATGATTAAAAACGACGCAGCTGCTACGCATATAACAATCCGCCGTGCTCTCCTCGTCCGCAATGGCAGTAGGTTAATGCGCGGAGCGCCCTTCCAGACGCAAAATATGGATGAGGAGAAAACATCGCGGATCCGGTCTCGGTTTCAGCCTTCGAATGTCTCGCTGCCACACGACACACCCCTTTCCTGGCGGCTGATCGGGCTGGTCGGTCGGCGCTTTTGCCGCACGCCCCGCTTTGACCGGAGGGCGACGTGGTGCCGTGGCGACATCTTTTGAGCTTCTTTAGAACCTTCTTCGTTCTGAACCACAGGATGTCGCGGCTCGAAGGAGGTGGTGTCGGGGAGCTGAGTGGTGCAGATCTTGCGCCAGTGATGCTGTAGAGAGCGGATATATAGATCATTCCAATATTCGCTACGTGCCGCAAGCTTTGTGTACTGGGCTGTGGTACGCGTTCTTAGCATGCGTAGTAGCTCGTTTCTGCGGAATATCAGACTGCAGGCGTAAGCGTCTACAGCCATCACCTCGTAGAATAATCAAAGCCCGTGCACTAGCTTTTCTGCGTCATCCCATTGAGACTGAGCTCAGACACACATTGGACACAAGTGTAGCGTCCGCGGTCGGCTGGGCCGCGTGTCGACTCCAGTCAGCGCGTCGGCGATGACGTTGTTACGAAAATAAATGTTAATTGCTCGGGCCATTGACAGGTGGCTCTGGTGGCGCACAAGGCGTAGTGTAGACAGTATAGTTACTAGATGGCGAAAAAAGGTGACTCCTCCCCTCTCCCCCTCTCAGCTACCTTTTATTCCCAAGGTGTGACTAATGAGGAATACCTATTCTTGATCCGGGGGACCGAAAAGCGCAAAAAACACGGAAGAGGAAGAGACACACACAACACGGACTGGCGCTATACTTTCAACTGATTTAATCGAGGCAATTAACCCAGCACAGATGCGTAAACACTCTTGCCTATCTTGCCAACCCCCTGTGATAAAAGCAACCCATAAACACAAGCTACAAATGACAATTCGTATAAGTTCAACGTTTCTACACAAAAAAATCTAGAAAAGAAACTTCTTTGTCATATAGTAAAATCGAAGGCGTGCCGACGCAGTTGTCACCTGAGGACTTTATAAAATAGGTTTCAACTATTTCCTTTTCAGTCCTGTTATTTGCTCAATAAATTTCGTGAATTCTAAAAAAGAGATCACACACACACCGCATGCAGTGTACTGCAAGGTGTCCCCCGATTTGTTACGCACTGCTTGACGATGTTCACGCGGCCTTTTATTAAAACACCGCCCAGTCTGTCCAATGTACACGCGCCCGCACGTTGGCGGAATTTTGTAAACAACATTAAAGGCAAATGCTGCGTACTGAGTGACGTGCTTTTTCGAGAATTGAACACGTTTCTGCCTAGTCATCATAGGACAAGCTTTTGCCAGCTTGCAGGGAGCGGAGAAAACAACATTGATATCGTACTTAATTGCTATTTTCTTAAAGGGCCAGGGAAAAGGAAAAATATGCTTTTTTTAAACATTCTGGTTGGGACACGCGTGTCGAGAAATGAATTTTACGCGATAAAAAGAGATATATTTGTGGAGCAATATTGACAGCGCGAGATTTATTTTAGTTCCATTTGAACTATGCGCGCAAAGTTCATGACGTCACGGATTGGTCATACACTCTTTCCACCCCAACGAGATGATCATACAGTCTCTCCACCTCAACGTGATGGTCACAGCTTCTCATTGACAACAGCTTCTCTCCTCCACGCGCCAGAAATGCCGAGAGAGAAAACAAGTGGAAAGGAGGTGATTACCAACTAAATTGCGTCTCGCGCCGTCAATATTGCTCTAAAGAAATGTTCTTTTTTTTCTGCGCCACTTATTTAACCACATGAGGTAGAAGAAAAAAAAAAAAAAAAGAAGGAACTCACGCGTTTACTACACAATCGCATAACATTAACGCCAGGTTAATATAGTTATAAAGCCATCAGCCTATAAATAAACTGACTCCAATAATTTTTTTCTGCGCAGGAGGGTTGGCTGCTTAAAGAAGTCAAGCGTGGCTAACAAAAAAGGAAAAGATAAAAAGGCCATGCAGTCCAGGTGTTTATATAAAAAATATAGAACGA
>JAZHYW010051098.1:0-75503 GCA_037355805.1 Ixodes ricinus
TGTAAGGTGGTATTTTCAGAAACTGTCTAGCTAAACTTGCAAGTCAATTTTAATTCGAAGTGCATTTTTCTTTTTGAACGTATCTTTCGGCTTACTGTGATATCACAGGTGGCCGAAGGTAAGGACTCTGAACTAGAGTGGGGCCTGTCCTCCTCGGACGTAGGCCCGCTCTCGTCCATCGGGTCGCCTGGAGCCGCTGCTGGCGGACCCTTGGGGGTCTCTAGCCCAGGCGGCTTGCCAGGTATACGGGGGCCACCAGAGGCACGAGAGAGACCACGGCCTTTAGGTGGCTGGGCTGCAGGGGGTGCACAAGGCAGAGTACCCTGTGCTTAGTTTTTACTGGATCCCGACGGACCGGCGTCCACCTTTCGGTTCGAGGGCGGAGCTGCTAGCACCGCTCCTGCTGAGGTTGAGGGGGACAAAGAAGGGTCACACAAACCGTCCAAGGACGTCTGTGTTCTTGTTGTAGCTGGTGGCCGTGCAGGTCCCCGGCGCACGACCTCAGCATAGGAGACCAATTATTGAAACGAGTAGCGTCTCTTGGCCTCTGGGTAGGTGATGTTTTCCTTTGTTTTGATAGTCAGGATCTCTTTCTCCTGCTTCCACAGAGGGCATGCACGTGAATATGCTGGATGGGGTCCCTTACAGTTTGCACAAAACAGTGAGCTTTCGCACACATCAGCTACATGCTCCGTGCTCCCACATTTTGCGCATGTATGTCTTCCACGGCAGCTGCGCGAGCCGTGCCCAAACCGCTGGCACCTAAAGCACCTTTGGGGGTTTGGGATATGCGGCCGGACGCGACAGTTTATGTAGCCAGCCTTTACAGATGCAGGGAGACAGTGACGCTCAAAGGTGACTATGAGATATTTAGTGGGAGTTTCAGATCCATCTTTCCGGAACATGATCCTTGTTACAGCAACTACTGCAGAGGAGCGGAGGCCCTCAATGACCTCTTCGCTGGTGTGCAGGAGGTCGTCCTCAGAGATGACTCCAGGAATAGTGTTTAGCGTGCGGTGAGGAGACACTGTGACGTTTACATCTCCAATGGTGTTCAAGGTGAGCAAAGCAATGCTTTGTTTCTTCGAGTTCACTTCCACAAGCAGGTCTCCGGAATACAGTTTTTTCGCATTATAATCGTCTCCAAGGCACGAGTCAAGGACTTTTGCAACAGCAAAAGGTGAGAGCTTGGACATTGGACGCTGGTCATTTTCTGAATGAAGTACAAAGAACTCTGTAAACATGTCTGACTTCGACTCTTTAGCTATGACAAGGGGTTCGGGGCGCAGGCGCTTGCCTAGTCGCCACGATCCGGGTTTTGGTTTAGGAGGGGCAGCCATAAAAAGGCAAAAAAACTTCGGCACCTGTGGCGCACACCCACCACGGAGTCCAACAAGGGGACAGGCAAAATCTCATAACAGTACGGGCTTGTCTGAGTATGCTGCTCTGCCAGTGCTACCAAGACGCTATAACGAAGTGTGGTTTAGACGAGCGTATCTATTGCCACCCAAGGTTAGCCCTTGCCCCCAAAGAGGGGAGAAAAAGGAGCAAGAGAAATGAGAAAGAAGTGAAAGAAACAGGAAAGGTAAAAGTGAAAGATCGGAGGGTATAGTAGAAGAAAAGGCGACTAGACTGAATCATCCTGGCCGGCCCTTACCAGGACTCCCGTCTACGAGAAGCGGGGGCCGAAGTGGTGTATTGCCTCACCCGGGGGACCCCGAAGGGTCCAAACCTACCCCGGGCTCGACTCAACCACCAGGATGCCCTTTTCCCCAGACACGGGAAAGCCACGCACAGCCAGACGTGGGCGGGCGAACCCGCATGGCTCGGGGTACGTGGAGACGCCACTCTCCAAACACCTGCTTTCACAGGTGCCCCCTGCGGGGTTTGGCGTGTGGGCAGCTTCCTCCTGGTGCCAGTGGGGATTTTCCTCACTCCAATATCGGAAATTCTGCTTGTTCACATGGCCATCGAGGTGGAAAATTGCCTCGTCGCTGAACATCAGAAACTGCAGATGGATTGGGTCAGCTGCAATTCGGGCCAGCTCATCTTGACAAAATGCGAGGCGCTTCGCCTTGTTATTTTCTGAGAGCTCCTGCAGGATCTGCATCTTGTATGCAAACAAGCGGTTCTTCTTCAAGACCCGGTGAACGTAGGGATGAGAAACGTCGAAAAGCCTGCCCCCCTTCGCGTTGACAGGTGCGGGTCCGCAGCAAACGCACCCTATTGAAAATTCTATCAAGCTACGTAATTTGGGACACTGACTGCCAGTCAGCAGCCCTGGTGGAACGTGCCCTGATGGTCTATCAGATGACGTCTGACTGCCACTGCCAAGAGAATTTCATCAACAAGGGCAGCATTTATATAAGAGTAAAGCTACACGCACTCCGGAGTGCATTTCGGACGAAATGGCTATACGCACTCATAAATATCGCCAACTGCCGCGACAAAACAAAATGTTCGAGAAAAAAAAAAGCAGGTCCACCGCGGATCAAACCCGCCTCCACTTGCGTACGATGCGCACACCTTAACCCCTATGCTATGCCATCGCTTAGAAAACTTGATTCGACCATTCGTTTTATAGGAGTTTAGCGGAGTGCGTATAGCCATTTCTGTCCGAAGTGCACTCCGGAGTGCGTATAGCTTTACTCTTTATATAAAGCTCAAATTCCGAGGTGGCAATCTTGGAGGGCTGTGAAACGGTTCACAAGCCGAGGTGGCCATCTTGCATGGCTGTGAAACGGTTCACAAATCCTTAAAATGAATGTAATTCATGACATCAAAAATCACGAAAAGTGTGTACCCGTCCTTTGTTTTTTGTCCCCTTTTGAAATTTGCGTTTTTCACGAAAAAGGGACATTCGTTTACAAACGGGACCACATGCACCGTAAGCATGTTTCAAAGAAACGCCCTCGATGTCTGAACCTTTCGGGACGACCGTATACACTTTAATTCACAAAACCTATGCGACTCCGTTGAAGCTAGAGAGCAAGCATGCATGCTACGACAGACAGCCCTGGCTTCCACGGATGAACGCGAGCAGCAGACATATCTGAACTACGCTCGCGGATGTTTTTTGTCTGCACTCTTCATGAACCAATAATAATGAGGTGCGACACAGCGGTAAGGCCAATAGCCCATGCCAGATAGAAAGGTATAAACTTTCTAGCCCAAACCTCTCGGACCGAGTCAGGAGCATTTTAGTATTGCAGCGCGAGATTCCGACAATGAGCGCATCGCTCTAAAGAATGCTTCGGCTGCATATGCAGTTAAGCCTTCAGCATGTTATGCAAAGCACTCGTACATCAATCGCCGTACTTCAGTTATGCTCATCTGCCATGTAGAGTACTTTCGCGTCGTAGAACGATCTTTTTGTTCGCGCGTCTCCGGCCCAGTAGACCTGGTACACCTTGTCGTCTTCAACTACACCGCTAAAGTCTCTTACATCGTCGGAACTCACGACAGGCTGGGTCTTGTCGAGTAGAAATTCTACTAAAACATAAGACATTGTAGAGCCCGGGCAGGATCGACAGGTTGGAACAAGCGGGCAAACAAAACAAGTCGAGAGCGATCGTTCATGGAAGCTCGGCGAAGCCTCTATGGGCGAAGCGAAAGTGGCGTGTTCGGCGTTTCGGCCGGCTTCTGATCGGGGTTGTCGGTCGGTTGCGTGTCATATCTCTAACATCAGCGGTTTTATGGGCTCATGTCCCGAAATCGTTTTCTCGTGCATAGATTATTTTTCGTATTCATAGATTTGACGAAATAGTGGTATCCGAACGAACTTTACGTCCTTTGACCGTACGTCTGTATGCACGTCAAAGCTTTTTGACGTATAGTCAGAGACAATCGATGTACAATCAGAATCGCGTTAAGACATCCTGATGTCATTTCGCGGCGGCCGACTGCCACCAGGGAACCATCAGACAGCCGACAAGCGGAGTCTGACTGGAGTTTGATTGTCGGTCAGAGTAACTTGTAGGCCAATCAGACATGCTTGACGTAGAGTCAGGCACAGTCAGCGGTCCACTAGAAAAGATTGACTGCCAAACAGGGTTACATTGATGGATTTTTCATTCGGGGTGCACAGAGGATCGCATTCTTTAAGAACACGTGCTGCTGTGAGGGCGACAGACTGGTCCGTTCCTTGTCGCGGACGTATCCGTTCTCTTCGAAGCGCCTCACCCAGCGCAGGATGGCAGGCGAGCTCGGAGGCCGTCGCCTCAACTCCGTTCGGAAGCGTCGGCGGACTTCTTTCGTCCTATGGCACTCCCCGTACCAAAGTACGACCTTAGCTCGTTCGCTGGGAGTTAAACGCACCATACCGACGTGAAACGTAAGAAAACAGCGCGGATAACAGTCGCAAAAACAAACACAGACGCGGTAGCAAAGACGAACTGCAAAGCAGACGACATCAATACCCTGAAGAAAACTGTCAAAATAACCCGACAAACGATTTTTTATCGATTATGTGTCCATTCAATGTGTTTTATTAGTAAGGATGATAAAAAAATGCATTGCCAACTCATATCAGAAAAGCTCGCGCCGCTTTTCAGTCGAAAAGATCGTCTGCTTAAGGAGCCGGCTCTCGGCGCTGTATGCTCGTTCGTTGGCGGCAGTTGGCGTAGCGACCGCTTGCGCCATCTCTGGTCTCCCGAGCGAAACGGCGTCGTGTTGTTTGAAGACCGGTGGCGTCGCTGCGTTTTCATAGAAGCTATGCCTTTTTCTTCCTTTACTTTTCCCTCAGGTAAGTAATTCGCTCATTGCAAATTTTACAAACAAAATGCACCATCTGTGGGCGACGCTGCACAAAATCGTAGCGCGATAGGTTAAGAAATCGAATTTTGCGTTCGATTTAAAGAGCCTGGCCTCTCCTTGAATTACCCTGTAGTGTTGTGGTTTTGGCCACTGCTGCAGAAGGAGAGGGGTAAAAACTGCGCACTCCGACTTTGACTTTGTGCATCCTGATCCTCCATTGGACATTGCTGTGTCATTGGAAGCTCAGAAGAACAAGACCTGCCTGACAAGTACACTGAGGAAAAGAATAATCCAGTAAACATACCCCACCATTTATGCCAGTACAGTGTGTAAGTTAACTCAGCGGCGACATACATCAAGGTTATGGCACTGAGAATTGCATGCGAAACTTTTCAGTCATCTTGGAAGGCTCTCCGCAGAAGCATCACGACAGCTCCTCCTCAAACATCCAGACCTTCGGGATAGCACTAGCGCAGGTTATGTAGGTGCGTTTCTGTTTTTCATGGCATGCGAGTATCTCGCAGTGTTCAAAAATAATTCTGAGCATTCTAGGACTCCTGGCACGGCTCACTTCGCATTAAGTCAAAGTATGAGCGAAGGAAGCTAAAAAAATAACGGATTATTCCCAACAATACAGCAACGTGCTGCGAGGGGACTGTAACTGTGGTTGATGTTTCCGACCCTCGCCGTTGCTACAGAAAGCCGGTGGTATATGTGAGCTTGGAGGAGGGGAGTTAATTTTGTACACTGCACGACACTGGTAGCACGAACACGAGTACGGCGGTTTTTCGCATTTACTTGGTCAAGACGTGCGGAGCAGGCACTCATAACGGCGGCGGCCGAAGCGGTATTACATACTATATTCTAAGGCAAGCACCGCATCGTAGGAGGCGCAATGGCGCAGGAAGTGTTTGGGGGATGTGAGCACTGAAGCAAGGACAGGGTTGGGCAAGGCAGATTTTCTTTCCCTTCTCTAGACTTTTGTATTATAAATGTCCGGGGGTCGGGATGATCCCTCCCAGCCATGTGGGAACCGGCCAACCTCCAGCAGTTGTTCCTAATGAGCGGCGACGATGAACAGCACAACGTGCAGCCCAATTTTGTTTTATTAATTGTTCCAGGGGTTCTGGAATGAAAACAGCTAGTGTTCTATGAACTCACGAGCAGCCATGACTGATTTTCAAGCGAGAGGCTCGTGCTAGCGCCCGTGGTGTGCGGGGTACGTTCGGAGGCCATGGGTGTCCGCTTATAGTTCTTTCCCTTGACGTCAGGACAAGGATTATCAGTTTCGAACGACACGTTCCATGGTGAGTGTTCCATGGTGCATGGTGAAAGCTTGTGGTCATTGGGTTCTTAAAACAGCACGGTCGATCTTGACAGTCTGACATTCCTCTAAACTCTGTCGATTAAAGCAGAATTAATAATATTTGCTTTAATCTTAAAAAGACGACCATCACAATGTTTTTGGTCACTACGTCAGCAATACTACTTAAACAAAATAGTCAAAATATTTTATCTGGTCGAAGGGGGATCCAGTTCCCGGAAGCAAAACGCGCCCGAAGGCAGACAGCGCTATTCGGCTGCTATTCACGTCGCCACATTGGGCTACACTTGGGTGTCAGACAAAAGGCCAAATGGTAGGTATAACATTCAGTAAATTCATTGTCGAAAAAATAAGAGCAATATCAGATTGTCACCTTTGACAGTGTTGATTTCAGAACATAGCTACCCCAAGTCTCCACCATAGTATTTGAAACATTTCACCAAACTTGTTGGTCGTAACTGATAATCCAGCTCGTGGTGTCGCATGTATGCACAACGATCCTCTCTGCTTGCCTTCGTGCTGCTCTTGTTTGGTGCCTAGGGACTGAGGGATTATTTGTTCCTATAATGAAAAACGTCACAAAAATGACCGGAAGTGAGGGTTTGTGAGAAAAGACAACTTCGGAGTAATCTTTTCGCTCCTCCCCTCGTACGAGTCTAAATTGACTCTGTACTACACGAAATGACAAAATTCGAAGCAACATGGCTGACATGTGCGACGTCACCAACCGGTGACACACGACGTGGTGAACGTCTTAAGTCATTTTTTTTTCATGTTTGACAGCAGCGTATTTCTAGTGAATAAGAGAGAGTTGCAATACGGAAAGAAAATTCATCTGGGGGTGGCGAGCAGATCTATTGAACATTGTAGTTTGTTGCTTGCAAGTTTTCACAGTTTGGAGCATCTCCGGTCATGTCAGAGGATCGGCACATTTGCTGGCCACATGGATGCTGTGAAAAGGGAGATGAAGAAAAGAGCACCTGACAAGGAAGTGGTACAAGACGCCATTGGAAGGACCCTCCAGACAAGGAGGGAGCTCACCAGCTCGGGTCCCTTAGTCTCCGACATCTTAGAAGATTATTCAGGCCCTTGAACTCGCAAACCAGGTAATATTAGCGCACAATACACTATAGGGCTGGCTTCTAGTTGTCGAAAATTACGAGAGGTAGCAACGGAAAAGATAACGTAGCCAGGTTTCTTCGCAAAAATCACTTTGTCCCTTAGCGGGATTCAAGCCACCAAAGTCTCGTCCGGTAATCGGATGCTCTACCCTGCCCTGTCCAAGCGGCTAGGAAAAAAATGCTACTAAACAGGTTTTGTTTCCAAGAAGGCAAATATTAACAATAAAGAGAGGTCAATAGAAATGTAGAACTGGTTCTTTTGGGACAAATGTATCCTTTAGAGGGGACCTCAGAGTTCAAAGTAATATGATAATGACCTAAAATCCGGTAAACAACGTTTTAAACATTTTGCTTCCCATGGCACATGCTGCCTCGGTGGTTCCGAGGCAAAGCGCCGACCTACGCATCCCCAAGCGACGGGTTCGAATCCCGGTTGAGGTGCCCGCAATCTGTTGGAGGCCTATTGTGGAGAAGGTGCGTGTAACCGAGATTTTGGTTGCACGTCAAGACATCTTCTGGCTCGTTTGCTCTAAGCCGGTTAACTTTAACAGTGCTAAAAAGTTAACCGTTCTTTCCTACCAGGTACCTACAAGTATCTAGCTAATTTTGACGAATGATGGATGAGCGATAGCTCCGTGTTTTATTATTGGGTAATAGCTGGTGTCACCTACTGGTTGTAGCGTATATATGTGGCTTTCGTGAAAAAGTTCCCGAAAAGGAGTTTTCGGCGACGGAGCGCGGCATACATTTGAGCTTAAGAAACACTTTTTGTTGTTCGTGGTACAAATATTGGGTAAGGTAAAACTAAATTAACACTTGATTGGATCATTTCTAAGTGTTTGGCTGTCTCAATTGAAGACAAACCTCGTTGAAATTTCCTTCCAAGTTCGAAAAAGGACAACGACAGTTCAGCCCGTAGCAACAGGGGCGGATTTAGAGGCGGTCCCGATGGCCTGACCGCCCTCTTGATTTCTGCATGGGTAAAATTTAGGGTGTGAAACGAGGGAGTGGGGAGAGGGTTCCTAAACAAATGGTACGCTGACAACACCTGACCCCCCCCCCCCCTCAGAAAATTCCTGCATCCGCCCCTGCCCTAGAAACGATGAGGGAAGAAGTGAGCCGTCAAAGGCAGGCGGTATACCGGTAGCATGTTTGGCCAGTATGTAATAACTGTATATAACATCATCATAAATTGAAAACCATTTTATTCGGCTCCAGTGAAAATAGACCGATTACTAAGTTACCCAAGTATCGATGAGAATGCTGAAAGTGCAATTCTACGCTCGCGAGCGCTTGCCTTTCCCGTATAAAATATTCGAAGTAAATCATCATAATAAAGCTTTGCCGAACGCGCGTGCAAGGCAAAATTTGTTTTAGGCTTTTGCTTTAGAACAGTTACTACTGCAGACGCCAGCACATGCAACGCGTGCAACTGCACTTGGTGCTTGGCAAATTTAGCAAAAGGTATATTGACCTCGTAAGCGACTACGTCACAACATGGCGTCTGGGTTCAAACAAACCGTTGCTAGGGACGTTGCTATGGAGTAATGCAAAAGACTCCACATGAGGCTAGATTTTCGCTTACAAGTAAGTAAATAATTTTTTGTAAGCAACCTAACTTCTTGATATCTAATTATGAAGATGTTCTTGTCGTCTCAGTGTCGTATTGCAACACTGAAAGCCCTTTCTGAAGTAATACACTCCGCTTAGCTTTGGTAGCAGAAGACACGATAGATTTGCTGGCCTCTGTTGCAGCGGGCGTCTTCAATAAATTGCGTCAATAAACGAGTGACAAAAACAAGTGTATCGCCATAGCCGTGAAGGCCTCCATAATGTGTGTTTCTTTTTTTTCTTTTCTTTGTGAAGAACTTAGTTTAATTTAGAGGGGTGAAAACGCCGTAAAATCAAACCACGTCATGCAGATCAGATACGACGACGACCTGAACTGCATTACCGGCGTAGTGCAGGCCAGCGTGAGAAACAAATCGTACGCCGGCAAGGTAAGTCGTTTATTATTATTATTGAGGTTGTCAGGTTATTAAAAAATTGCATGTCTATAGCGATTTCGCAGTATTTTGCTTTTTTCCCCTTGGTTATACATCAAAGTACGTGGATGTGCTCTTTTGGTGAAGATATCCATCGAACCCGCGATGCGAGTACCCCAGTCTGGAAAATTCATCATAATTTCAATAACCGTAGACTAGAGGCCCCTTTTTAATGTTGTTAATTTAATTGTAGAAGACCCATCTTTTATTTGTGTTGTAGAAGACCCCTCTTGTAATCATTGATTTGTGCTGAACCCGCGATACTAATTCAATGTAAAATACATTGTAGTTATAAGAACTTTAAACAGCTTAGAAGACATCTCTTTTAATTGTTTTCATCTATCGAATCAAGAAGAAATCCCATATAAATATATTTATAAAATTTAAGTGGGATATAGCTCTATGTTGCTGTCAGGAAAGAGTGGCTTCAAAAATCATTTCCGTGACGATGAGTAACATTTTTCAAACAGGAAATTCTGGTGACAGGTATGTAAATCTGAACTAGGGGATTTTATATAAAAAAGTTTTTTTTTCAGGTTGAAATGACGAACCCCAGGACTGTGGCCAGGGCCACCTTCAACTACCCTGGAGGTTTCCCTCGATGCCACCACATGGCAGCTCTCCTCCTCTTTGCTCACAAAAATATTTCCTGCACAGATCGAGCTTGCACATGGACCATGAAAACGACTTCAAAGGACAGGCAAATCGAACCAGTCGAGACTCTGATTCCGAGTCCATCTACTTCCGCTTCACTGAATCGTCCCGTTAGTGAGGAGGGCAAAGACTGGATTAGGAGTCGCCTGGATGCTCTTGTGGCCACAGTTGGCTACACATGGCTGTTGTCCAGAGAGCCAGACATTCCCATTCATGTCACTATTGAGGACCTAATTCTTAGTGATGAATACACCCAGGCAACCGACCGAACCGCCTATCTGGCTGAAAAAGCCGTAAAGTCACGGGAAGAAATCCAGCCGCTGGCAGTCTACAACTGGACAATGCACTAATCTGTTGTGGCAAGTGAAGAGGAAGCTACGCTTGACCGCGAGTAACTTTGGAAAAGTCCTCAGGACGTGTGAGAACGACAGCTTTTCTCCTTCACTCTTCCGTCATCTACTTGGTGAATACTCACTGGAAGGCATAATAAACTGTCCAGTAAGGGCATCATCCGCGAACCAGATGCCTTCAAGGCATTTAGTGAAGCCACCAACCTGACACCAACGCCAACAGGGCTCTGGCTGCACGAGTCGGGCCTGTTAGGTGCATTAACAGATGGTCTTGTTGGAAACGGGGCTATTCTTGAAGTAAAATGCCCATGGAAACTTCGTGAAGGGTCGTTGCTATGCCACTTGAAGGACGCCAAGGACTACAGCCTACGTTATGATGGCAGCAGCATGTTTGTGAACAAGGGCCATGACAACTTCCACGAACTCCAAGCTCAGATGTATTTTGCGAAGCGAACTAAGGAGTTCGTCACGATCTGGAACCCAAAAGACATGTAGTGTCACTGTCGGCATTAAGAAGGATGCAGAGTGGGCAGCTAATCTCGACGTTCTGCTGCGCTTTTATCATGACACTTTGATTCCACATATGTTCACACTCTTGCAAGACGTACATCTTGATTAAAGTAATCATGATTCTTGTCTCACGATTTCTTTAGTCATGATAGTTGACCAGCTTGCATACACTTTGATGCTCATCTTACGTATGTCACTCAACTCGAACACAAAGGCATTTACAGGTGCTGCCCTTCCATATCACACATTTGGTGATTTGTTTACTATTTCTCCTGTTAGGAGGAGTTTTGTGCCATGAACTCATACAAAGCATGTTTACTAGTATTGCTACAGAGGGGAACTGCGCACATGCTGGTGTATTTTCAGATGCAAATTCACAACTCAGGCAGTCTAAACATGTTACTGTAATTTCTTGCATTAATATCGCATTTAAGCAAAAATATAAAAGTCATTGTTCATTTGTTTATGCCATGTCATGCTCGCTACAGCTGGTTGTCTAATTATTCATGAAATATAAAAGACACTCAAAATGATCCAGTTCAGTCTAATGAATCCTGTCTTTTCAACACGAGAAACATGGCGGGATGCATTTCGCACTACTACAAATAAAGATATATCATTCATTGAGTGAAGCCAAAACAAGAAATGCCCAGCCCAGCTGTTAAGCATTACTGCAGCCACACATATATTTAGTTTTTGTTTCTGAAACAAGACTTCGGTATTTTCTTATACTGCGTCTTTCAAACAGCTACATCTCTGACCAGTCAAGCTTTCATTGTGAACTATTTAGTAGGCCTCGATAATCTCGCACTATACATAATACTTAGTTGTTTTTTTCTACGCAGTTCTTTCTATCAGTGAGCTGAATGTAACTTTAAATAGGCAGGGACTGTAGCAAACAGTGCTCTCTGGCACATATTTATAGGAAACTGTTGGAAATATGTATTGAAATATACCCCGAAGGTGCAGGGACTTCTAGTTCATCACATAAATTTTCAAACATCTTTTAAAATAACAGAAACCCCCAAGCAACTTCAGTGAGAGCAGAGGAGCCATACTCAGCATTATTATAATTAACAGACTTCCAGACCTTGTTAGCTACTATGTAACCTAGTAAAAAAGCTTATAATATAATGCGCAAATCCATGGCTCAGTCAAATCTAAACTGCGTATGCACCTCTTTTAGGATAAGGACAGCCGATAAACTTTTTTGTGGTAAGGAAATCGTCAGGCATTAAGTATTTGACTAAGGAAATTAGGGGAAAGTGTGGACGTCAGCCAAAATTAGACCAAGTTACCCGTGTCTCATTTATTGCAGAACATCCATGGCCTCTCGGAGTGCGTTTGAAATATAGTTTAAGAATCAAACTTTCATCAAGAAAAAAAGTGCACATAACAACATGCAATGCGAGTTCACATAGCAACATGCCATGCGAGTTCGGTTGGCGTCCTGAATTAATTTCCATGTTCCTTAATAACGCAAAACTCTAAAAAGAAACGCCTACATTTAGTAGGAATACAATTTGACTTCCACTTGTGATGACACGTACATGTTTCAAGAGTACAAGAATTGAACACATAACACAAGGGCAAAACTAGTGAAATGCTGCTGCAGCCACAATATATTTACAAGCTGGGTTGCTAAGATACATTTTTTTGAAATATAGAACAATAGGTGCATGAAAAATGTAAGCCAAGGTGAGGTTTCTGTGCGTTTGGCCTAGAACAGTCTAAACTCGTTGTAATTCAGACCTTGATGGTGAACAGCATTTTGGCATGTTGTTAAAAGAGCGTGCAGTATGCAGATCCAAGGTTGAATCATCGGTATAGTTACCCTTAGCGAAAAAGAGCGTAAAAAAGTATACTTGACATACTTCTAGTATACTATAAGGCAGGTAGTTTAATAGAATAATACAAAAAGTAGAGTTGTAGTATATGGCATTCGGGAGTCGTTCCATGATTTAAGTATACTTGCCAAGAACACTCTAAGAAAAACGTTGGCCTCAAGGGACTAACGGCAGCATTTGGTCCTCTGAACTCCCAATTGCTCCTCGAAAGGACCATCTGGTTCAAGCTGGTGCGCAAAAAGCTGGAGACTAACTGCGCTCGACTGGGACCAACCGATAGGCGTGCGCGAGCAAAAGCATCCATTAGTTCCCCTCAGACAGGGTGCATCTGTATGGTTTAGTCCCCAAAGGCAAACGGAATGTTCGCCAGGAGGACGGATGCTATTTCGCTTGTCTTGGGGATCGGTGAGACTCAGCCAAGCACGGCTGAAAGCGTTGACAAAACTCGGACGAAACTGGCGAATTTGTTTAATGTGCCACGAAAGTTAAGACATTACATGGTAGAGCTTCGCACGGTGTGTAAATGCGTGTTAACGAATGTGTTGACTCGACTTCACCCAACTATCTCGTCAAAAATGACCTGTTGACATTTCACAAGTCCCATTCACGTAATTTGCCTTCGCGCAAAGATTAGCATTTATCTAAACGGAACACCTCCAAATACTAACATTCTTTTTTTCTCTTAAATAAAACTCAACAGTCTGTAGAAGCCGCACGTTTCAACACCGGAGTCTCGAAGTCAGAATAAATGGTCACTTCAATCGCTAAAACTGAGTTACTGAGAACGAGTCGAGCCTCGTCTCTGCGTCTCCCCGTGACCAACGATTCTGGGTAGTCCAATGTCAAACTCAAAATCCGCAACGACACACTTGATGCACGGCACGTTCCACTCAAAAAGCACATTCATGGGCAGTATCCAGACGCCGTTATGCAATCGTTGTCGCTGTTTCAGATAACATTCCAGACAAACAACGAAAAACAAACCGCGCCCGGAATGTCATCCATGGCAACACCCTGGTAATACAAACAAATCCGAACTAAATAAAAAAAGGCGAGAGAGAACCAAAAAAACGTGTTCGCTTGTACGTCACTCGACCGGCGTGTTGAAAATGGCGACCTCCTCCCGTCCTTGGGGCTGTGCTCTGTCCGTGTGTTGTGTGTAGTGGGAGGGGAAAAACAGATTTTCGTGCGCACCCGTCCCCCTTCCCGCCAACCCCCAACCCCGCATTCTTTCTTGTAATCCTCGCTCACACGGGGGGGGGGGGGGGGGGGCAGATGGGGAGATAGGGTCCGTCGGGAAAATGGGAAGGGGTCTTTGTTTGAGAAGAACCTGTTTTTATAGTCGGTTACAAGTTAAGAAAGTAGAGATGCTCCTCCTACAAGCGTGATGCGCCGGTTTCAAATCCCTCCGCAGTCGAAAGAACAGTTCACTGGAAACGCTCCTTGTTCCGCTTCAAGGGATAGATAATGGCCACAGAGTGGTTCCAACTTGTCTTCGACCCCCACTTTTTAAGAAAGCGAAGTTTGTATTGATGGGAGGGGAAGCGAGCCCCTGAAAGCAGCCTTTGTATCCATCGCAGGAGAAGCTAATCCCCGAAAGTCGTCTTTGTTTCCATCGGAGGGGTAAGACTCTCATCTCCCTCTCGTGGCTTCCACAAGGCTAAGTCAAAGTCGAAAGATAAAGCAAATATGTACTGAAAGGCAAGACCTTCGCGCGTTGGCCGCAACGTTACAGAAACGATGGGACGCTATTGGATGCGGAGGTGGCGGAGGGATATATGATTCCCTTTGAGGGGTATTTGCCGCTACCTTCTTGACTTGTAACCTACTATAGTCAGTTGAAAGACGAAATACAGCCTTCGTCGGAAACTTGTCGCCGTTTTTCTCCTTGTGTCGTCTCCGGTCATTGCGGAATCCGGTTTGAATTCGCGGTGCTGCAGCACTGCACTTGATTTGTTCTGAAGTCAAAAGTCAAGGGAACTCGATTAAGGTATGTCGAAGTACTTCTGTTTATGGGGTATTCATTAACTGCGGCTTCAGAAAGTGTTTTATTTTGAGCGCGTTCCCTAGCTTGCAAAGCGCGCGCCATGCTCTATTCTTTTTTTGCACCATGGTTGTTGATTTCGTTATGCCGCACAGAGACCTCATATTCAATCGTATCGAGCGAAACGCCAGTTCTACCGATGGCTTTTCTTTTTGTGTTTTGCAGACCCTGGCATGATCGCTTGACCATAAAGGCCTGTCCACACTTGCAGCAGAGCGCTACAATCATAGCGTTGACCTTGCGCTAAGCGCGTGCTGATGGGAGCGGTCACCAAGCGTTGTATCGCACCGTCAAAACTGTTGTTCATGGCAGACGAAAAGTAGCTCACGACACGTGAGCAGCGCTACGTCAGTGCTTCGCTGCATTTGAGAAACGGCATTAATGAAGACATTTATTTGATTGTACAGTGGACCTCCGCGCTGATGGCGGGAGCTCGTGCCGTCACTTTGAAGCATAGTTTGAGCACGCACACGCTGGGTCTGCTAATTCGCAGCGAACGGGTCTACTAAAATCTAATATTGCGCTGGTCTGCTGTGAACAGATCGCATGTTGGATGTGAACCATTTGTAGCACTTATGCAGCCTATTTATTATTTTGTCCTGCGTGTGTTACATCTCATACTTTTGTCGAGCGATCGGGTATTTGACGCTGCCCTGTTACTAATAATCCAAATTCCTCGCAAACAGGCAAGAAGCTGCCGGCCCCTATAAACGGTGGTGGGACCACGACCGGTTTGGACAGACGTCCCAGTGTCCAAGCCATCGTCGAAGCAAGAGTAATCTTCGGGATTTGGCCTCATCGTGCATTCTACCGCCCAGGAACCTCGACTTCAGTCATCCTTAAATGCGATGTGTATCTACGAGGCAATAAAGCTACGTTTAACCTGAACTGCACAGTTTCGTTCTGGAGATTTGTGGCTCGGGACCAAATCTAAAAAATAAACCTTTAGTCCCAGGAGTCTAAATCTAAGAGCGCAACGTTTAGCCCCAGGGGTCGAAGTGCAAGGGCCTAGCAGTTGGTCCTCGGGGTTCATTTGAAACTGTGTAACAGGTGGGTCCAGGTGCAAGGGCCTAACTAGGGGTTCAATTGAAACAGTGTAACAGTTGGTCCCAGGGGACCAAGTGCAAAGGCCTAACAGTTGGTCCTCGAGTGGCAATTGAAACGGTGTAACATTTGATCCCATCGGAGGAACTGCGAGATACTAATGGAGGGGTGCAACTGTTACTCCCCTTCCCGTTAGTCCCTGAGGGGACTAATGGTTGTGGCAACACACTTGCTCCCCTCGGGGACTAAGTCGCGCTCCCCTTTTCTTAGGGTGTATGTTTAGATCATATAACTACTAGCCTACTCCAAGTACGTTCTAAGCAACCGTTGACACTTCAAGTATAATCTAGACGCGCCATTAGTATTGTTTAGGATTATAGAAGTAGCGCACTCCCGGTAAACAAGTTAAGTTCCGCACAAGGCTGGCGTTCCACTAATTTCGAATAAGTCCTGGCAAATTTTTAGTGGATCAAACGGGTTTAAGTGGAACTCTTGTTTTTTCTATATATAATTGATTTTTTTGTTAGATGGAACACGTGCACTTAAAGCAGGCTGATCACCTGTCCTGTCTAAATTTGTTCCAGTTACCAAAAACTGCTTCCACTTAAACTCTTCGCAATATTGTTTTTTTAATCAATTTGCGACTTTGTTTTACTTATGTGGTGAGTTGCGGAGAAACACACCAGAAAGAAGGAAGCGTTCGGTTTTCCAAAATTTACCACTTTCTTAAAGACTTTGACTCATGTAGGAGTGTCTCCTCTGTCTAAAACAGTATAATTTTGACCTTTCCACTCATTATTTGAACTGGTTATAGGGAGACTTTCAAACTGTACATACTGTAATTGAACTGACCATAGTGGTAATCAAACTGCTGAAATCGAGACAATCAGGGCGTCGGACTTCTCGAGGTACGTTGGAGCACGATATTTAGAAGAGCGACGGCTCTTCGCCCTATTTGCGGAAGTTGCCGATTGGCATCTGTCTCAGATCTAGACCGGCACAAATAAGCACAATTAATCAGTCGATCAAATAGTGTTTACTGCAGAGTTAAGGAAGAACCACTGGACTTCGCGCTGGTATATTTCAATATTATTAATAATATTAAAATCATTTAGTGTTTATTATACTGTCCAGGGTCATCCAATTGGTCTTCTTTCTGGCATAGGTCAATAAAACGCACAAAGAGATATGCTTGCGCGCGAGCGAGACACACATTAAACGCACGGGCGTACGCACGCAGGCGCACGTACAAGCACAGACACAAGCACGAACAAGCAGGCGGACGCGTCCACACGCGAACACGAACACGGGCGCACGAACGCGCACGTGCACAGAAGCGAATACGACGGACGAAACTCTGCCTAAGATGAGTTTCGGTTTTACACCGAAAAAGAAAACCTTAAGTTTAGATAAAACCTAAGATAGTCTAAATTTTTGTTAATTTTTTACAACATTATAGTGGCATTATTATTAGTAATATAATATTAATTTGCATAATTTCGTTTTCAAAGCAAACAAGAAAGATCCTCTTGAATACTGCGGAAGACCATCGCTATTGTAATCAGCGTCCGTTTGGCTGCTCGTCAGCTGACAAAGAGGACGTGTTTTCCTGAGCTCCTGCGAAGCTAAGTGATTTTTGGTGTATTTAGTTTAGTTGCGGGTGTGTTTATGGGGTAGTAGAAAGCAGTTTTTAAAGTAGCGATAGGATAGGCTTGCTTGTTGGATCTTCTTCGTTGGTGGTGTTGCGCGCTAAAGGCAAGAGGCACACCCCATTGGGGTTGGTCCTCCAGGTTTAGCGCCCTGCTGTAAAGCATTTTTGGTCTTATACTAGTGGTTTTATGGGGTAGAAGAAAGCAGTTTTTAAAGTAGCGATAGGATAGTCGGGTTAAAGCAGGCTTTTTAGGTAGGGTCACGAGACCGAACCACCTGCACGTTTGAAACTTTTGGCGGGCTAGTTGGTGCTGTGGGCAGAGGCGTACCCAGGCTTTCTTGGTTTGAGTTTTGGTGGGATATTTGTCGTGGGGTCGCGCTGTGTGTCGGTAGGCAATGGTGAATACGCGACGGAAGAAGGATGCGCAGCCTAAAGTAAAAGAAGGACCCGATGTAGAATGTGAGGAGTGTGGCCGTTGGTGCTGCATGATGGAGACGGAGTTCAAAACTGTAGCAGAAGCCGAGGAGAGCAGCTTTACCTGCCGGAGTTGCGAGAAGGTAGAACTTGGTTTTAGGAGAATAGGAAGGGAATGGGCGGATACGGTTCAGGAGTTGAAGCGGGAGATAGGGGTAGAGCGGGAGAAGCGGGTTCAGCTCGAGGCGCAGGTCGGGAGATTTGATTAAGAGGGCCGAAGCGGATGTGGAGGAGATGACCAGGGAATGGGAAAGTAAGGTAGAGAGCGTGGCGGGAGAGCTGAGGCGAGAACGGGAACAGCGAGCCGAACTAGAGCGACAGGTGGAGGAGCTTAGACAGGGGGAAGAGTGGAAGGCGGAGTTGGAGGAGCATAAGAAGAAGTGTGAGGAGATGGTGCAGCAACTGACAGGAGTAGTTAATAAGGAAAAGGGGAGGTGGCAGAGAAGACGGCGGTGGGGGCGGCAGACAAAGGGGGCCAGTTAAATAGTGACGAGGTGGTTGACTGTGTAGGAAAGGAGTCTGCACAGCTGTATAGTGCTGCAGTACAGCAGGGCTCGAGAAAGGCAGCAGAAGTTGAGGCAGAGAAAGCACAGATAGCTGGAGGGGGTGAAGACAGGCAGTCGGGGGTTAAGAGGGTGCTGGTGGTAGGAGACTCAAACATAACAAGGGTTAAGGAGGGGCTGCTGGATAGGGTGAAAGGGGATGGGAGGGTAAACGTAGTGGCCCAGTCAGGAAAGTGCATGGTAGACGCTATGGCCAAAGCGAAGGAGGAAGTGTGGGAAAACAGGGAGGGAGAGAACCTAGTTGTAGTACACGCAGGACTAAATGATGTGTTAAAGGGACGGAGCCAGAACCTCGCCAGGCAGATAGAGTTGGGGTTACGTAAGCTGAGGGAGGTCTCTGAGACTGTGCATGTGCAAATATGCACCGTCCCAGAGGTCTGGGGACAGTCTTTGCAGATGGAGAAGCGGGTGGTGGAAGCTAACCGGGTGATAAGGGGGTTGAGCCGACGATTTGAGTACGGAGTAATGGAAGTAAACAGGGTGGTGTACGAGGCTCGCTCCGACCCTTTTACATGGGGCATCCACTACAGTGGAACCACTGGTAGCACGGTAGGAGATAGGATTGGACGTCACATCGTACATTTTTGGGGGTCCCGGAGCCCTGAGGGCGCCGGTGTAAATGAGGGCCAAAATGTAGATACAGGGGGAGGGTTTGGGAGGGTGAGAGGAAGCCTCGCAGGACTAGGAAAAAGAAACAGCTTAACATAGGGTTCATAAACATGCAGGGGGGCAGGAACAGAATAAAGTGGGAGGAGATTGAGGAGCAATTACAAAGCGAAAACTTTGCAGTGTATGGATTAGCAGAAACACATCTGAGGGATATGGAAGAACCACCATACATACCGGGATATCATTGGATGGGATGCAACCGGGCCAATGGGGAACGCAAGGGAGGGGGATTAGGGGTGTTAGTGAAGGGTCAGGAATGGGAAAGGGAACGAGAGGGCTGCAGGGAACACATGTGGGTCAAAGGCAATATTGGGGGTTTAGACACAATCCTGGGTTTTGTGTATCTAAAAACAGGGAGTGATGCAGGGGAGGAAAATGCAGAACACTTGACATGTATATCAGGAGACGTTAGGGAAATCGGCACTAACAAGGAAATAATTATCTTGGGGGACATGAATGCACATTTGGAAGACTTTGATGGACATACGGATACAACAGGGAGGATGTTAGAGGAGTTCTGCGAAGCTCTTGATCTGGTATTGGTTAACGCTCAGGTGAAATGTGATGGAAAAATAACATGGGAAAGAAAGAACTCGCACTCGACTATTGACTACTGTTTAATGTCGCGTAAGATATACAACAGATTAGGAGGTATGGAAATAGATGAGGAAGGCACAAAAAGTCTGGGGAGCGACCATAAGAGAATCAAGATCAGATTTGGCACAGTAAAACCAGAAATGCAAAATCAAAAACAAGAGGGTAGGAATAACTTAAATGATAAACAACTACAGGAGGTATCTAAGCGAATCGAGAACATAGTATCCAAGCAACCGGAAAGAGAATGGACATATGAAGACTTAATTAGTGTTTTCAAAAGAGAGTTAGAGAAATATCGAATCAAACAAGGAGGAAGAAAACTAAAACGCAAGCTCAAAAGCTGGTGGGATAAAGAGGTTAAGGCAGCAATATCGAGACGCCAAGCGGCATCTAAAGAACACAGATGGGCAAAGAAAAAGGGGCCACACTAGCCGAAGTAGCAGCAAAATGGGAGGAATTTCAGGAAAGAAAGCGGGAGGCATCAGCATTAATACAGGCCAAAATTGGGAGGGCAGGGGTCCAGTGGATGATAGAGATAAACCAGAAGGATAGGAATGCGGCAAAAAGGTTCTGGGAACACATCAGTGCACAGGGAAAAAAGACCGAGGGGTACCAGCAGACACTAACCACACAGGAAGGGACAAAGGTAGAGGGGGAAGAGGCAAGAGAATACATTAGACATACAATCGAAGCAGCATTTTCGGAGTTAGAATCAGATCAGGCCGTAGGGAATGGTAGCGTCTACACAACACAAGAGGAGGATCATAGTGAAGAAGAGGAAATGACCACTGGGGAGTGGGAAAAAGCAGAAGGAAAGGTTCCGGCTGGAACTGCGACAGGTCCAGACGGCATACCAATGAGATTGATAAAAGTTCTAGGCAAAACAAGCAAATTGAAACTAAGGCAGGTGATTGACCAGATACTTATGGGAGGGAGGTACCCAGTGACTGGAAATTGAGCAGGATGAGATTATTATATAAGGGCAAGGGAGACAAAGACAGTATCAAATCATACCGACCAATCACAGTAACTTCAGTAATATACAGACTAGCTATGCAAATTGTAAAGAGAAGAATGGAAGAATGGGCAGAGAGAGAGCAGATTCTGGGGGAGCTTCAAAACGGTTTCAGGAAAGATAGAAGACTAGATGATAATTTATTCGTAATCACTCAGTGCATAGAGATAGCAATGACAAGTCAAAGGCCATTATGGGTAGCATTTTTAGACATCAAAGGGGCATATGACAATGTGAATCAGGAAAAACTCTGGAACCAACTGAAGGGATATGGACTAGAGGGAACCATGGTTAAGTTTCTAGAACGGGTTTATACGGAGAATAGGGTGGTTATAACATGGGAAGCCGAAACTACAAGACCAGCAGCAATAAAAAGAGGTCTTAGACAGGGTTGCCCATTGTCTCCCCTGCTCTTTATGATATACCTCAGTGAGATGGAAAAAAGGTTAGAACAGTGCAACCTAGGTTTTGACCTGACTTACATGGAGGAAGGACATAAAGTAAATCAAGTATTGCCAGGGTTAATGTATGCAGACGACATTGTACTCGTATCAGAAAGTCGTGAGACAATACAGGAACTGATTAGGATTTGCAGCAGGGAAGGGGACAATTTAGGACTAAAATTTAGTAGGGACAAGTCGGGTATAATAGTTTTCAACGACGAGAAGGGGAAACCCGTGGAGATACAGGACACATTGATAGAACACGTAGAAAAGTACAAATATCTGGGAGTATGGTTAAGTGAAGGAAGACGGTATCTAAAAGACCATGAAGATATTTTAATAAAGAAGGGGAAACGAGATTCAGCTATCATGAAACACAGGGCACTATGGAACTATAATAGATATGAAGTCGTTAGGGGTGTATGGAAGGGAGTCATGGTGCCAGGACTGTCATTTAGGAATGCGGTATTGTGAATGAGGTCAGAAATCCAGGCAGGTTTAGAGATACAGCAAAGGAGTGTGGGTAGGTTGGCATTGGGGACACATGGGAATACACCAAATGAGGGAGTACAGGGGGATATGGGTTGGGCATCTTTCCAAGAGTAGAGAAGCGATCAGTAAAGTAAAATTTGAACAAAGACTAGCTGAAATTGAGGATACACGGTGGGCAGCGAAAGTGTACAAGTATCTATACATGAAAAGTTTAAACACTAAGTGGACAAACCGATCCCGCAAGCTGAGATTTAAATACATTCAACGAGATGGAGCCGATCAGAGCATATCAGTAGAAAAGGGAGTAAAGGAAACAGAGAGGAAATTGTGGGAAGAGAGAATGCAGGGGAAATCAGCTTTAACAATATACAGGGTACAAAAACAAGAAATAAAGAAGGAACAGCACTGTGATAGTTCAGTGGGGAGCTCTTTGCTGTTTGAAGCGAGAACGGGGGTGCTAAGAACGAAAACGTATAGGGCTAAATTCCTGGAAGTAGACACTCTATGCGACGTATGCGACCACGAAAGGAAAACTATAGAACATGTAATTTTAAGGTGCACGGGGCTTCGTCCCACCCTCTTGGGGGGATGACTACGGATTTAAAGGGGGCACTGGGTTTTCCGGACATGGATGGAAGAATGGATAGGGAAAGAATTGCGGTAACTAAGAGGAGATTGGAAGATTGGTGAAAGAAATCTAGAGAAAGATAAAAAATAAAAAATACAGATAAAGATAAGCAATGGAATCACTTTAAAAGAGGGAAGGGGAAATCTGTTATAACAAAATTCATACAAGTTTAGAAAAAAAAAAAGATGACGAAATGTTAGGCTAGGCGGCGCAAGCTGCCGCCCGTTACAAAGGGTATAGCCATTACCATCCATCCATCCATCCATCCGGCAGCCGTTGCCACTGACCGTTGGAGTTCCGCAGGTTTCGAGAATCGCTTCCTTTTACGTTTTAGCCGTTTTAGCAGATATTTTAGGTATCTTCCTTACGAATACCGTGTTCAAGAATATCAAGCGATGACTGAGAACAGGGAGACGCTGCGTCTTACTAACACAAGTTGCGGACAGCCGACGATCGACTGCTGCTGCGAGCGCCGGTGAGCAATGCTATTTTGTTTCTGCGAAGTGCGCCGCTGTTTCGAACTTTGTCCTGTTAAGTGTGCATGATAAGCCATGTTTGATTCTAACAATGCTTCTGGCCGGTGTTATTTCGGTATCTAAGAAGAGCGTACCTTCTTCAAAACGTTTTAGAACGTATGGCTCGCTCCGCAGAGTGAGAAAGAGTCGCGTGCAGCGGAACCGAAAGGCTGTTCTGGGCGCCGTTCTACGACGTTCGTCCGACGACGCTTTTGCGGAGCGTTCAAGTTCAGTCTGACGGCAGTTAAAGCAATCACAGGTCATGCTAGTTCTGACGTGTGGTCCCAACAGCCTCTAGCCACCGATTTGTTTCATAAAGCGGGAGCGAGAAAAACGTTACAAGCGTTACAAGAGCGAGTCGCATGATGTCTTGACTATGCTGATGCCTGTACCGTAGAGACGCGCGGTCTCTTTGCCTATGCCAAAGCGGCACGCTTTCCGACATTACGATTGTGTGATGTAAATAAAGTGAGTTTGGATGTCACGTTTTTAGTGGTGGCGCAAGCCGCTACAAACAGCAGAGTAGTTAGAAAAAGCAAAAGCATGAAAAAATGCGAAAAGAACTTGAATATTCGATGGAGTTGAAAGACTACCAACGTACCAACTCACCCAGTTATTTTTTCTGTCAAAGAATAATAGCCAATAGTATTAAATAAATGCCAACTTTTAATTAGTTACAAATTTGCAATTGATGCAGTACAGCCCTACTCTGCTGTAGTGATTCTATGGTATCAGGTAATGTGTAAACGCATAGGATGGTTCATAGCAACTATTTATGTCCGACCTATTATATTGAATCTTTTCACTAAAAGCTAGAAGTTATATAAAAAAATGCTCATCAAAAATTAAGCCGCACCACTGAATATACAATAGCGTGTAACGTTCATTTATGTTCTCAGCAAAAGAATATGCATTCAAAAAGGACCAAATATTGCGTTTCCCCTCTTAGACCTTTTTCAGGTACACGCAAAATATTAGTGTCTACACCAAAAAGAGGGAGAATGACATTTCCCGCAGGTATGGCAGGCCTGACTCAGTTTGGCTGGCAACTTGTAACCTACGGGAACCTGAGGAACTGCACCACACGGATAAGAGTGACGCGTTCCCTGTACTTCCTCAACGATGGCACCATAAGGAAGGCGGAAGCTGCCCCCAAAGTGAATGCAATGGCAGGTGGCTCGTTATCGTGAACCCCTATACAAATGATACCAAACAAAAAATCATTCAACATTTATTAATATTAAAAACAAAGAATGGGAATCGCAAAGACAAGAAGGACGAGATGAACACAGAGGATAGAGGCGGCGCCATGTTCGTCGGTGGCGAGACGTTCAGAAGCACCGCCGGCGATGTGGATGCTAGAGGCGGCACCATGTTCGTCGTCGGCGAGACGAGCAGTAGTACCGCCGACGATATGGATGCCAGAGGCGGCGCCATGTTCGACGGCGGCGAGACAAGCAGAAGCACCACCGACGATGTGGATGCCAGAGGCGGCGCCATGTTCGTTGGCGGCGAGACGAGCAGACGCACCGCCGACGATGTGGATGCTAGAGGCGGCGCCATGTTCGTCGGCGGCGAGTCGAGCAGAAGCACCGCCGACGATGTGGATGCCAGAGGCGGCGCCATGTTCGACGGCGGCGAGACAAGCAGAAGCACCACCGACGATGTGGATGCCAGAGGCGGCGCCATGTTCGTTGGCGGCGAGACGAGCAGAAGCACCGCCGACGATGTGGATGCCAGAGGCGGCGCCATGTTCGTCGGCGGCGAGACGAGCAGAAGCACCGCCGACGATGTGGATGCTAGAGGCGGCGCCATGTTCGTCGGCGGCGAGGCGAGCAGAAGCACCGACGACGATGTCGATGCCAGAGGCGGCGCCATGTTCGACGGCGGCGAGACGAGCAGAAGCACCACCGACGATGTGGATGCCAGAGGCGGCGCCATGTTCGTTGGCGGCGAGGCGAGCAGAAGCACCGACGACGGTGTCGATGCCAGAGGCGGCGCCATGTTCGTCGGCGGCGAGACGAGCAGAAGCACCGCCGACGATGTGGATGCCAGAGGCGGCGCCATGTTCGTCGACGGCGAGACGAGCAGAAGCACCGCCGACGATGTGGATGCCAGAGGCGGCGCCATGTTCGTCGGCGGCGAGACGAGCAGAAGCACCGCCGACGATGTGGATGCCAGAGGCGGCGCCATGTTCGTCGGCGGCGAGACGAGCAGAAGCACCACCGACGATGTGGATGCCAGAGGCGGCGCCATGTTCGTCGGCGGCGAGACGAGCAGAAGCACCGCCGACGATGTGGATGCTAGAGGCGGCGCCATGTTCGTCGGCGGCGAGACGAGCAGAAGCACCGCCGACGATGTGGATGCCAGAGGCGGCGCCATGTTCGTCGGCGGCGAGACGAGCAGAAGCACCGCCGACGATGTGCATGCCAGAGGCGGCGCCATGTTCGTCGGCGGCGAGGCGAGCAGAAGCACCGCCGACGATGTCGATGCCAGAGGCGGCGCCATGTTCGTCGGCGGCGAGACGAGCAGAAGCACCACCGACGATGTGGATGCCAGAGGCGGCGCCATGTTCGTCGGCGGCGAGGCGAGCAGAAGCACCGCCGACGATGTCGATGCCAGAGGCGGCGCCATGTTCGTCGGCGGCGAGACGAGCAGAAGCACCGCCGACGATGTGGATGCCAGAGGCGGCGCCATGTTCGTCGGCGGCGAGACGAGCAGAAGCACCGCCGACGATGTGGATGCTAGAGGCGGCGCCATGTTCGTCGGCGGCGAGACGAGCAGAAGCACCGCCGACGATGTGGATGCTAGAGGCGGCGCCATGTTCGTCGGCGGCGAGACGAGCAGAAGCACCGCCGACGATGTGGATGCTAGAGGCGGCGCCATGTTCGTCGGCGGCGAGACGAGCAGAAGCACCGCCGACGATGTGGATGCCAGAGGCGGCGCCATGTTCGTCGGCGGCGAGACGAGCAGAAGCACCGCCGACGATGTGGATGCTAGAGGCGGCGCCATGTTCGTCGGCGGCGAGACGAGCAGAAGCACCGCCGACGATGTGGATGCTAGAGGCGGCGCCATGTTCGTCGGCGGCGAGACGAGCAGAAGCACCACCGACGATGTGGATGCTAGAGGCGGCGCCATGTTCGTCGGCGGCGAGACGAGCAGAAGCACCGCCGACGATGTGGATGCTAGAGGCGGCGCCATGTTCGTCGGCGGCGAGACGAGCAGAAGCACCGCCGACGATGTGGATGCTAGAGGCGGCGCCATGTTCGTCGGCGGCGAGACGAGCAGAAGCACCACCGACGATGTGGATGCCAGAGGCGGCGCCATGTTCGTCGGCGGCGAGACGAGCAGAAGCACCGCCGACGATGTGGATGCTAGAGGCGGCGCCATGTTCGTCGGCGGCGAGACGAGCAGAAGCACCGCCGACGATGTGGATGCTAGAGGCGGCGCCATGTTCGTCGGCGGCGAGACGAGCAGAAGCACCGCCGACGATGTGGATGCCAGAGGCGGCGCCATGTTCGTCGGCGGCGAGACGAGCAGAAGCACCGCCGACGATGTGGATGCTAGAGGCGGCGCCATGTTCGTCGGCGGCGAGACGAGCAGAAGCACCGCCGACGATGTGGATGCCAGAGGCGGCGCCATGTTCGTCGGCGGCGAGACGAGCAGAAGCACCGCCGACGATGTGGATGCCAGAGGCGGCGCCATGTTCGTCGGCGGCGAGACGAGCAGAAGCACCGCCGACGATGTGGATGCTAGAGGCGGCGCCATGTTCGTCGGCGGCGAGACGAGCAGAAGCACCGCCGACGATGTGGATGCCAGAGGCGGCGCCATGTTCGTCGGCGGCGAGACGAGCAGAAGCACCGCCGACGATGTGGATGCTAGAGGCGGCGCCATGTTCGTCGGCGGCGAGACGAGCAGAAGCACCGCCGACGATGTGGATGCCAGAGGCGGCGCCATGTTCGTCGGCGGCGAGACGAGCAGAAGCACCGCCGACGATGTGGATGCCAGAGGCGGCGCCATGTTCGTCGGCGGCGAGACGAGCAGAAGCACCACCGACGATGTGGATGCCAGAGGCGGCGCCATGTTCGTCGGCGGCGAGACGAGCAGAAGCACCGCCGACGATGTGGATGCTAGAGGCGGCGCCATGTTCGTCGGCGGCGAGACGAGCAGAAGCACCGCCGACGATGTGGATGCCAGAGGCGGCGCCATGTTCGTCGGCGGCGAGACGAGCAGAAGCACCGCCGACGATGTGGATGCCAGAGGCGGCGCCATGTTCGTCGGCGGCGAGACGAGCAGAAGCACCGCCGACGATGTGGATGCTAGAGGCGGCGCCATGTTCGTCGGCGGCGAGACGAGCAGAAGCACCGCCGACGATGTGGATGCCAGAGGCGGCGCCATGTTCGTCGGCGGCGAGACGAGCAGAAGCACCGCCGACGATGTGGATGCCAGAGGCGGCGCCATGTTCGTCGGCGGCGAGACGAGCAGAAGCACCGCCGACGATGTGGATGCCAGAGGCGGCGCCATGTTCGTCGGCGGCGAGACGAGCAGAAGCACCGCCGACGATGTGGATGCTAGAGGCGGCGCCATGTTCGTCGGCGGCGAGACGAGCAGAAGCACCGCCGACGATGTGGATGCTAGAGGCGGCGCCATGTTCGTCGGCGGCGAGACGAGCAGAAGCACCGCCGACGATGTGGATGCCAGAGGCGGCGCCATGTTCGTCGGCGGCGAGACGAGCAGAAGCACCGCCGACGATGTGGATGCTAGAGGCGGCGCCATGTTCGTCGGCGGCGAGACGAGCAGAAGCACCGCCGACGATGTGGATGCCAGAGGCGGCGCCATGTTCGTCGGCGGCGAGACGAGCAGAAGCACCGCCGACGATGTGGATGCTAGAGGCGGCGCCATGTTCGTCGGCGGCGAGACGAGCAGAAGCACCGCCGACGATGTGGATGCCAGAGGCGGCGCCATGTTCGTCGGCGGCGAGACGAGCAGAAGCACCGCCGACGATGTGGATGCTAGAGGCGGCGCCATGTTCGTCGGCGGCGAGACGAGCAGAAGCACCGCCGACGATGTGGATGCCAGAGGCGGCGCCATGTTCGTCGGCGGCGAGACGAGCAGAAGCACCGCCGACGATGTGGATGCTAGAGGCGGCGCCATGTTCGTCGGCGGCGAGACGAGCAGAAGCACCGCCGACGATGTGGATGCTAGAGGCGGCGCCATGTTCGTCGGCGGCGAGACGAGCAGAAGCACCGCCGACGATGTGGATGCCAGAGGCGGCGCCATGTTCGTCGGCGGCGAGACGAGCAGAAGCACCGCCGACGATGTGGATGCTAGAGGCGGCGCCATGTTCGTCGGCGGCGAGACGAGCAGAAGCACCGCCGACGATGTGGATGCCAGAGGCGGCGCCATGTTCGTCGGCGGCGAGACGAGCAGAAGCACCGCCGACGATGTGGATGCTAGAGGCGGCGCCATGTTCGTCGGCGGCGAGACGAGCAGAAGCACCGCCGACGATGTGGATGCCAGAGGCGGCGCCATGTTCGTCGGCGGCGAGACGAGCAGAAGCACCGCCGACGATGTGGATGCTAGAGGCGGCGCCATGTTCGTCGGCGGCGAGACGAGCAGAAGCACCGCCGACGATGTGGATGCTAGAGGCGGCGCCATGTTCGTCGGCGGCGAGACGAGCAGAAGCACCGCCGACGATGTGGATGCTAGAGGCGGCGCCATGTTCGTCGGCGGCGAGACGAGCAGAAGCACCGCCGACGATGTGGATGCCAGAGGCGGCGCCATGTTCGTCGGCGGCGAGACGAGCAGAAGCACCGCCGACGATGTGGATGCTAGAGGCGGCGCCATGTTCGTCGGCGGCGAGACGAGCAGAAGCACCGCCGACGATGTGGATGCCAGAGGCGGCGCCATGTTCGTCGGCGGCGAGACGAGCAGAAGCACCGCCGACGATGTGGATGCCAGAGGCGGCGCCATGTTCGTCGGCGGCGAGACGAGCAGAAGCACCGCCGACGATGTGGATGCTAGAGGCGGCGCCATGTTCGTCGGCGGCGAGACGAGCAGAAGCACCGCCGACGATGTGGATGCTAGAGGCGGCGCCATGTTCGTCGGCGGCGAGACGAGCAGAAGCACCGCCGACGATGTGGATGCTAGAGGCGGCGCCATGTTCGTCGGCGGCGAGACGAGCAGAAGCACCGCCGACGATGTGGATGCTAGAGGCGGCGCCATGTTCGTCGGCGGCGAGACGAGCAGAAGCACCGCCGACGATGTGGATGCTAGAGGCGGCGCCATGTTCGTCGGCGGCGAGACGAGCAGAAGCACCGCCGACGATGTGGATGCTAGAGGCGGCGCCATGTTCGTCGGCGGCGAGACGAGCAGAAGCACCGCCGACGATGTGGATGCCAGAGGCGGCGCCATGTTCGTCGGCGGCGAGACGAGCAGAAGCACCGCCGACGATGTGGATGCTAGAGGCGGCGCCATGTTCGTCGGCGGCGAGACGAGCAGAAGCACCGCCGACGATGTGGATGCTAGAGGCGGCGCCATGTTCGTCGGCGGCGAGACGAGCAGAAGCACCGCCGACGATGTGGATGCTAGAGGCGGCGCCATGTTCGTCGGCGGCGAGACGAGCAGAAGCACCGCCGACGATGTGGATGCTAGAGGCGGCGCCATGTTCGTCGGCGGCGAGACGAGCAGAAGCACCGCCGACGATGTGGATGCTAGAGGCGGCGCCATGTTCGTCGGCGGCGAGACGAGCAGAAGCACCGCCGACGATGTGGATGCTAGAGGCGGCGCCATGTTCGTCGGCGGCGAGACGAGCAGAAGCACCGCCGACGATGTGGATGCCAGAGGCGGCGCCATGTTCGTCGGCGGCGAGACGAGCAGAAGCACCGCCGACGATGTGGATGCTAGAGGCGGCGCCATGTTCGTCGGCGGCGAGACGAGCAGAAGCACCGCCGACGATGTGGATGCTAGAGGCGGCGCCATGTTCGTCGGCGGCGAGACGAGCAGAAGCACCGCCGACGATGTGGATGCCAGAGGCGGCGCCATGTTCGTCGGCGGCGAGACGAGCAGAAGCACCGCCGACGATGTGGATGCTAGAGGCGGCGCCATGTTCGTCGGCGGCGAGACGAGCAGAAGCACCGCCGACGATGTGGATGCCAGAGGCGGCGCCATGTTCGTCGGCGGCGAGACGAGCAGAAGCACCGCCGACGATGTGGATGCCAGAGGCGGCGCCATGTTCGTCGGCGGCGAGACGAGCAGAAGCACCGCCGACGATGTGGATGCCAGAGGCGGCGCCATGTTCGTCGGCGGCGAGACGAGCAGAAGCACCGCCGACGATGTGGATGCTAGAGGCGGCGCCATGTTCGTCGGCGGCGAGACGAGCAGAAGCACCGCCGACGATGTGGATGCCAGAGGCGGCGCCATGTTCGTCGGCGGCGAGACGAGCAGAAGCACCGCCGACGATGTGGATGCCAGAGGCGGCGCCATGTTCGTCGGCGGCGAGACGAGCAGAAGCACCGCCGACGATGTGGATGCTAGAGGCGGCGCCATGTTCGTCGGCGGCGAGACGAGCAGAAGCACCGCCGACGATGTGGATGCTAGAGGCGGCGCCATGTTCGTCGGCGGCGAGACGAGCAGAAGCACCGCCGACGATGTGGATGCTAGAGGCGGCGCCATGTTCGTCGGCGGCGAGACGAGCAGAAGCACCGCCGACGATGTGGATGCTAGAGGCGGCGCCATGTTCGTCGGCGGCGAGACGAGCAGAAGCACCGCCGACGATGTGGATGCTAGAGGCGGCGCCATGTTCGTCGGCGGCGAGACGAGCAGAAGCACCGCCGACGATGTGGATGCTAGAGGCGGCGCCATGTTCGTCGGCGGCGAGACGAGCAGAAGCACCGCCGACGATGTGGATGCTAGAGGCGGCGCCATGTTCGTCGGCGGCGAGACGAGCAGAAGCACCGCCGACGATGTGGATGCTAGAGGCGGCGCCATGTTCGTCGGCGGCGAGACGAGCAGAAGCACCGCCGACGATGTGGATGCCAGAGGCGGCGCCATGTTCGTCGGCGGCGAGACGAGCAGAAGCACCGCCGACGATGTGGATGCCAGAGGCGGCGCCATGTTCGTCGGCGGCGAGACGAGCAGAAGCACCGCCGACGATGTGGATGCCAGAGGCGGCGCCATGTTCGTCGGCGGCGAGACGAGCAGAAGCACCGCCGACGATGTGGATGCTAGAGGCGGCGCCATGTTCGTCGGCGGCGAGACGAGCAGAAGCACCGCCGACGATGTGGATGCTAGAGGCGGCGCCATGTTCGTCGGCGGCGAGACGAGCAGAAGCACCGCCGACGATGTGGATGCCAGAGGCGGCGCCATGTTCGTCGGCGGCGAGACGAGCAGAAGCACCGCCGACGATGTGGATGCTAGAGGCGGCGCCATGTTCGTCGGCGGCGAGTCGAGCAGAAGCACCGCCGACGATGTGGATGCCAGAGGCGGCGCCATGTTCGTCGGCGGCGAGACGAGCAGAAGCACCGCCGACGATGTGGATGCCAGAGGCGGCGCCATGTTCGTCGGCGGCGAGACGAGCAGAAGCACCGCCGACGATGTGGATGCTAGAGGCGGCGCCATGTTCGTCGGCGGCGAGACGAGCAGAAGCACCGCCGACGATGTGGATGCCAGAGGCGGCGCCATGTTCGTCGGCGGCGAGACGAGCAGAAGCACCGCCGACGATGTGGATGCCAGAGGCGGCGCCATGTTCGTCGGCGGCGAGACGAGCAGAAGCACCGCCGACGATGTGGATGCCAGAGGCGGCGCCATGTTCGTCGGCGGCGAGACGAGCAGAAGCACCGCCGACGATGTGGATGCTAGAGGCGGCGCCATGTTCGTCGGCGGCGAGACGAGCAGAAGCACCGCCGACGATGTGGATGCCAGAGGCGGCGCCATGTTCGTCGGCGGCGAGACGAGCAGAAGCACCGCCGACGATGTGGATGCCAGAGGCGGCGCCATGTTCGTCGGCGGCGAGACGAGCAGAAGCACCGCCGACGATGTGGATGCCAGAGGCGGCGCCATGTTCGTCGGCGGCGAGACGAGCAGAAGCACCGCCGACGATGTGGATGCTAGAGGCGGCGCCATGTTCGTCGGCGGCGAGACGAGCAGAAGCACCGCCGACGATGTGGATGCTAGAGGCGGCGCCATGTTCGTCGGCGGCGAGACGAGCAGAAGCACCGCCGACGATGTGGATGCCAGAGGCGGCGCCATGTTCGTCGGCGGCGAGACGAGCAGAAGCACCGCCGACGATGTGGATGCCAGAGGCGGCGCCATGTTCGTCGGCGGCGAGACGAGCAGAAGCACCGCCGACGATGTGGATGCTAGAGGCGGCGCCATGTTCGTCGGCGGCGAGTCGAGCAGAAGCACCGCCGACGATGTGGATGCCAGAGGCGGCGCCATGTTCGTCGGCGGCGAGACGAGCAGAAGCACCGCCGACGATGTGGATGCTAGAGGCGGCGCCATGTTCGTCGGCGGCGAGACGAGCAGAAGCACCGCCGACGATGTGGATGCTAGAGGCGGCGCCATGTTCGTCGGCGGCGAGACGAGCAGAAGCACCGCCGACGATGTGGATGCTAGAGGCGGCGCCATGTTCGTCGGCGGCGAGACGAGCAGAAGCACCGCCGACGATGTGGATGCCAGAGGCGGCGCCATGTTCGTCGGCGGCGAGACGAGCAGAAGCACCGCCGACGATGTGGATGCTAGAGGCGGCGCCATGTTCGTCGGCGGCGAGACGAGCAGAAGCACCGCCGACGATGTGGATGCCAGAGGCGGCGCCATGTTCGTCGGCGGCGAGTCGAGCAGAAGCACCGCCGACGATGTGGATGCCAGAGGCGGCGCCATGTTCGTCGGCGGCGAGTCGAGCAGAAGCACCGCCGACGATGTGGATGCTAGAGGCGGCGCCATGTTCGTCGGCGGCGAGACGAGCAGAAGCACCGCCGACGATGTGGATGCCAGAGGCGGCGCCATGTTCGTCGGCGGCGAGACGAGCAGAAGCACCGCCGACGATGTGGATGCCAGAGGCGGCGCCATGTTCGTCGGCGGCGAGACGAGCAGAAGCACCGCCGACGATGTGGATGCTAGAGGCGGCGCCATGTTCGTCGGCGGCGAGACGAGCAGAAGCACCGCCGACGATGTGGATGCTAGAGGCGGCGCCATGTTCGTCGGCGGCGAGACGAGCAGAAGCACCGCCGACGATGTGGATGCTAGAGGCGGCGCCATGTTCGTCGGCGGCGAGACGAGCAGAAGCACCGCCGACGATGTGGATGCCAGAGGCGGCGCCATGTTCGTCGGCGGCGAGACGAGCAGAAGCACCGCCGACGATGTGGATGCTAGAGGCGGCGCCATGTTCGTCGGCGGCGAGACGAGCAGAAGCACCGCCGACGATGTGGATGCTAGAGGCGGCGCCATGTTCGTCGGCGGCGAGACGAGCAGAAGCACCGCCGACGATGTGGATGCTAGAGGCGGCGCCATGTTCGTCGGCGGCGAGACGAGCAGAAGCACCGCCGACGATGTGGATGCTAGAGGCGGCGCCATGTTCGTCGGCGGCGAGACGAGCAGAAGCACCGCCGACGATGTGGATGCTAGAGGCGGCGCCATGTTCGTCGGCGGCGAGACGAGCAGAAGCACCGCCGACGATGTGGATGCTAGAGGCGGCGCCATGTTCGTCGGCGGCGAGACGAGCAGAAGCACCGCCGACGATGTGGATGCTAGAGGCGGCGCCATGTTCGTCGGCGGCGAGACGAGCAGAAGCACCGCCGACGATGTGGATGCTAGAGGCGGCGCCATGTTCGTCGGCGGCGAGACGAGCAGAAGCACCGCCGACGATGTGGATGCTAGAGGCGGCGCCATGTTCGTCGGCGGCGAGACGAGCAGAAGCACCGCCGACGATGTGGATGCTAGAGGCGGCGCCATGTTCGTCGGCGGCGAGACGAGCAGAAGCACCGCCGACGATGTGGATGCCAGAGGCGGCGCCATGTTCGTCGGCGGCGAGACGAGCAGAAGCACCGCCGACGATGTGGATGCTAGAGGCGGCGCCATGTTCGTCGGCGGCGAGACGAGCAGAAGCACCGCCGACGATGTGGATGCTGGAGGCGGCGCCATGTTCGTCGGCGGCGAGACGAGCAGAAGCCTCCGAACGCGCGCCAACGTGTCCGTTTTAACCGGCGCGAGGCCCGTAGTGGCATGGGGTTGCGGCGGTTAGTTTTATCGGCGCGCTGGCGGCACGGACACGCAGCACCATCTGGCGGCGGTCGTTGAAACTGACGCGCGCAGCGGCCAATGGGAGCCTCGTCGCCGCGCGCCAGCCAACGGGACCTTTGGGATCAGGGAAACTAGGTGCCGTTTTCGCGCTTCAAACTGATGACGTCGGCTCGCTCCATGGGACAGTTAATGCTTTTGAATGAAAAATCTTGACGATAAATTCATCACCGCCCTCATGGCTTATTACAAGGAGGCCTGGAACAGTGGTACACTACCAAAAGAATGGCGACATGCGGACATAACCCTCATACCCAAACCGGGCAAGTCTCTCTTCCTCAAGAATCTGTGCTTTAGATATCTCATCTCATGAATAGGAAAACCTTTCCAGCACATAGTCAAACGACTCCAACAACACCTGGAAGCCATCAACTTCTTCGCAGAGACCATGTTCGGCTTCAGGCAAAACCTATACACCCAAGATATGCTTCTACAACTTGAGGAAGACGTCCTCGACTACACAGGACTGGCACAGATATCGGCATTTTCGGCTCTTGACCTCAAAGGAACCTTTAACAATGCGACCCATGAAGCCATCCTGGAAGGCCTCATGCGGTCCCACTACACAAAAAAAAGTTTTATGGATACATACGGGTTTTCCTATCCCGCCGAAACCGCCACCTTGGGGATCGGCGATCAGCGATCCGACCCAATCCTGCTCACAGGAAGTGGCACTCCCCAAGGTTCAGTCCTCTCAGCTAACACGTTTTAACATTCTCGTGACAGGGTTCCCTAATCTCCTCTCCAGAACACTCAACATTCAATAAACACTCTACCCCAACGACATCACCGGCCAGATACAGGACCACCTTCATGGAAGCAGTAGAAGCCACCCAGAAATGTTTGCTACAGAAGCAGGATTCAGCTGCGGAGCTGAAAAGTTTTAACTCCTGCTCATCCGACGAGCTCGCAAAACTAACGAGCAGGAGAAAACTACAGACTGAATCGCCATTCACCTTGAAGGCGGCATTTTACCAAAAAACGACCACCTAAGGATACTTGGCCTGCGCCTCCAAGCTAATGTGAAGGTCGCATATACAGTGCATCTGCTAAAAAAGCAATGCATCAAAATAGTCCACCTCACTTGCAGAGTCACCAGCAAATGAGGCGTTCTCAAGGAAACCGATACCATAGGGTTGTAGAAGAACTGCTGATCAGCCAGATAGTATATCACGCCCCATACCACAAACTGAACCGCACGGAGCTAAACAGACCGCACATCATTCTCCGCACGGCGATTAAAACGGCCCTTGTGCTCCTACCGTACACCACAATTCAACGATTACTCCAACTCGGCCTGCAAAGCACAAGCTGAGGAACTGGTCGAAGCCCACACAATCGGGCTACGAATTTGCATGAGCTACACAAAGGTAGGACAACGCGTCCTCCTCAGACTGGGCTATCAAAGCTCGAAGATCCCACAGCACCCCATCAAAGTATAGACAGCTGCCCCCCCCCCCCCCAATCGTTGCCAGTATACGGGACCACGGCACATGCACCCGGAGCTCAATTCCGGAAGCAGAGCGGCAAGAGTACGTGCTGTCAAACGACTACACGGAAACGACCCTTCTACCTTTTACACCGACGCGGCAGAGTATCCCACACCACTCAAATATATAAGAATAACCGTCTGCGATTCCCACGGTCATAACAGGATAACGGCCTCCGCTCGAGGCAAGCTCCCCAGCACCACCTCGGAAAAAGTAGCTATTGCATTGGCCTTAGGACGCATATATCTCACTGTCAAGGATCAGGAGGCCCCATGCACTATCAGCACAGACTCACAAGCAGTATCTAGAGAATACGCCAGAAACTCCCTTTTCTATTTAACATTACGAATTATATAACCCCTTGACCACTCCTTTTTACCATTCGTCCATATTATATGAATACCTGGCCATGCTTTTCATCCCGGTAATGAGGGCGCACATGCGCTCACCCGAGAGATAAACCACTGGGCATTATACGAAGAGAGAGAGAGGAATTCAGCACCAGACACTACATTTCCAACCTTCCTCCAGCCCCCTACTCACCTACAATCAAGTCACAAAATACAACCGCTCCCAGCTCAAAACTCTTCCCCCTCACAAAAGATACTAACTCGGCAGAAGGAAATCGCGTCGCGCCTACCATAGACCCACACCTACCCAAACCTATCTCATAAATATCGATTCTTTCCAAACAGGTACCCAGACATCTGTCCGGGTTGCAGATCCCCAAAACCAACCTTGAACCACTCCACATCGACCTGTCCAACCCCAGTGGGAAACGGCATCAAAACCATCCCCCATCATACATTCTCCTCTTAAAAGGCTGCGCTATGCAGCAGAGTTCCTGACGATCAGCGACGGCTGATTGAAAGGACCAAGCGAATAGCAGAAGCCAACGGAGCCCTGGCCTAAGGGCATCGCCCAAGAAGGAAATGACAACCTCACTTCTTAAATTAAGTTGTTTTTTTTTCTCTGTATTTTTTTCTTTGGGCTTACCTACCTCAGACATTATCTCAGACTGGCCCATTTGTGAATACCTTTCTGTAAAAAAATGTAAATAACAAGTGTGTTTGCAGAGAACGCCTGTCGGTATATCGACTGCATACTAATTTAGTTTCCTCACTAAATGTTACGAAAAAATTAGCGTCAAGTGTCCTATGCCCTAATTCAGTCCCCTCTAAAATGGCGGGACAATCGATGTCATTTTACCTGATTTTACGGGAACCTGGAGACATATGCAGGTTCACTGCTAAATGCAGCGGATAAATTGGCGCCACGTGACCTATATAGCAATTAAATTTTCGCACAAGATTTACCGGAAACGTTTACTTTACGTGGCCTATAGACCAATCAAGACCTCTTATAGTGCTCTAGGAGATGTCGTCTTCAGAGAAGGCCAATGCTGTCCGCAGATTGGACACGACGATTGCGTCCACGTTGCGCACAAACTTGACTGGAAACCGAGCGCTCACGCAGCACTCGTTTCCAATCTGTGTTCAACGTTGGCCTTCACTGATGGCGCCGTATCACTTAGAAGTACGGCTTTGTTATCTAGGAAGTGTTGCACCAATTTAGGTTCCTCGCTAGGTATGAAGGTAAACTTGATGTCACTTGACCTGTCGTCACGGGGCCTACGCAGAAATATTAGTTCCCCGCTAAATTTAGCGAAATATTGACGCCACGTGACCTATGCAACGATTCAATTTCCTCGTTAAATTTGGCGCCAAAATATTTTCAGGTTATTTAACGTCATGTGAACCATGCACACATTCATTTTAAAACACAATAAGAAACAAACTATCTCCCCTTAAATACTGCATTTCATGCATCATAGCATTTTAAAGGTAACTGTCGCTGCGAAGTTTTTTTTCCATTTTCGGAACAGATTTCTTTTACATTTTTTACACAAAGCTTTCATCGACATAATTGCAGTGCAAACATTATCTGCAAAGTGTGCAGACACGGCGTCACAATGTATCATTTTCAAAACTTATCGAAGAACATTGGCGACAGTCAATGGTTGGGAAGGAGGCGTGTGGTTGGATTAGAGCTCACGGTAAAGGCTCAGGGGTCGCAGTGGCTCCTATCAAAATGGCTGTCGTCTGGATCATCGTCGTAGAACAGAGGTAAGAGGCTGAGTCTGCGACGCGCAAGTAATTCTAGTTTGGCTCTATACCAGTAGTATTAGAGCGTTACGTTATTTTTTTACTTCAAGAAGGTGTAGGCAAGCACCTTTATTGTGAAGCGGATCATCCAGGAACAAGGAAGCGCAAATCTCATTAAGTGGATGCACCATCGCTGAAAGTTCGGAAATGCATGCTAATAATATGTTCTCAAACAAAGGCGAACTCGGATAATGCTTGTAGTGACTACCAGACGATGATCGCTTTTTAAAGGGGACTATGTCATGTTAAAACATCTTGCAAAACCTAAATTGCGTTTTGAAGTTAAGTTCGCTTCAAGCGCCTAGACTGCCAAGAAGGGAGCCTAGGAATCTGAACTTGACTGGACACTCTGGTCGGTTTGCATTGCCGCACATCCGTTCAGGATAATATTACGGAGCCTTGGGTTTTAACAATAAAAAATGCGTTTAATTGGACGTGGAAGACACAAATAAAATGACACCTTGCTGCTTGGCCTTCGGCTACTGAGTCTCCACGCGCAGCCTTTGATGAGCCGTGATATGGGACTTACCTTGACGACGCGCGCAAGGAACGCGTGGCTTGGCAGCTTGCCACTATGCATCGCGGAAACGCAATTTCGTCTGCTTCTTGGGCAGAAGTTGAGGTGACGTCAGAAAGATGCCGAGCTCTTATTGGCTATGTTTGAAGGATAGTGGGTAGACCTCAAAGCAAGCTGCCTTGAGGTCTACCCACTATCTTTCATTCAGAACCAATCAGAGCTCGGCGTCTTTCTGACGTCACAACCTCTGCAAAAAAACAGACGAACTTGCGCTTCGCATAGAAACCGTGCACATAACAATAATCTTGGATTACTGGATTACTGCAGCCGGACAAGAACTTGAGATGCTCGCAAAGGACATGCTAGAAGAAAAATCACGAGATGCCATCTGCGTAAGCTTTAGACCAACTCTGTCGATCCAAGGAAGGTCAAGAATGATGCCGTAAGACTGTGTATACGTCTTGAACTCTCAGCGTTCAAAAAGAAAACATTAAACATGCGAGAGTGGCCACTTGGAGGTTTTCTTTTCTCCCAAAACACGTAAACCTGGTACGCGTCGTTAGGCTACTGTAACGAAGAATGGCTCATTGCAAAAACACATCTGAATTCTCCAGAACCTCATGATCGTTTTCTGGTTCAAAATTTCGCTGTACCTCATGGAGACCTTCAATGCGGAGCGCAAGTTGTTTTACTTCTTTTGCAGGGGTTGTGATGATGTAAGGACGCCGAGTCTCTAATTGGTTCCGAATCGAAGGAGAGTGGATAGAACTCAAGACAGCTTGTTTTGAGATCTACCCACTATCCCTCAACCCTAGCCAATCAGAGCTCGGCGTTCTGACGTCATGCAACCCCAGCAAAAGAAGCAGACGAAGTTATGTTCCGCATAAGGACGTTCCCAGTAAATCCAAGGCCTTCTGGGTAGATGTGGCAGGACTTCGTTCTTTGTGCACCACGAATACCTCTTCTTGGCGGGGCTCGAATGTATTGAAGAAAAAGCTGTGGCCGCCTCCAGTACGCTCAATAGAGTGGGAACTGACGGACTTATGTAAGCTTTCGAAGTCTTACTTCGCGGTTTACCTTTGTCCTTTTTGATGGAAGCTATTACATGCAGAGAGGACATTTGCATCTACTCGAGCGTTGAACCCGTGCTCTGCGACGTATACGTAGCAAAGCTTGATAAAACCATTTAAACAGTACTGCGTGAGAAACATGTATGCGAGGCGCAAAAATACGTTTACGATAATCTGGTGGTTTTGAAAACTGTTGGTAATTTGTCTGTGCACAACGTTTTATAAAATGAATAAACGTTTTCAAAGACAGTTCCACAGGCTTAAAGTTTACCAACGAACTTCATGACGGTCAGTACTTTATTTATTTATTTATTTACTGGGATACCTGCATCGCGTAAAAGACATTGGGGGTGCGGGATATAAAAAATAGTATACTTAAAAAATAACATGACCAATATGGATAACGACGTTATCCATAAAAAAAGAACACAACGATTCTAAACTCGGAAACACGAGAATTATAAAAAAAACTAAACATACACACGGATTGTTGTCAAAAACAACTCCAGAATTGCAATTTCTACAACGTCATTTGGGTAATTTATTCCAGACCACAATAAATCGCGGAAAAATAACATTTAAAAACATTTGCTCTATATTTATAAGGGCGATAATTTTTTTTCAATTAGCTCTCCTGTGTGACACTGAATAAGGCTCTTGAAGATATGTATATTTACAGATACAAGTATTGTCATAAAAAAGTTATATAAAAGTTTCAAACGGAGGCGTGTCCAGACTCAGAGGCCTCAAAACTAGACACGGCTTAAGTTCAGTAAAACTAACCCTAAAATCATAATAACTCGTAACAAACCTAATAGCATGTTTTCGTTTTTCTTCAATTTGATTTTTTAATTTGATCCTATAGGGGTCCCATGATTGTACGTGCGTAATCAAGAATAGATCATTCATGTGAGAAATACAAAGTTTATATTATTGATGAAGAGGCCAACCTAAAATTACATCTTTAGAAACCTAGCGTCCAACTAGCTTTTGCGGTAATATAATAAATATGTTTGTTCCAAGTTAAGTTTGGTAAAGATAGCTCCTAAATATTTAGCACCAGTTAGAAGTTCAGCCGGCGACCCACCAATCGTCTATTGTGAGCGGAGAATTTGAGATATCCCTGTAAACCTGATGTGAACACATTTCTACATATTTAGAAGCATGCTTCATTGAAAACACCAAGTCCCAATCATAACTAAATCGATTTGAAGAGCGATTGCATCGGTATTACGAGAGAGGTCTGTATACAAAGCACAGTCATCGGCATATAATATTATGCTAGAATGAACATTTATAACTATGTCATTATAATAAATCAAAAACAGGGGTGGTTCGAACAAGAATTCCTTCGGGACGACGTGTGTAACTTCTAGATACGAGGACCGGATTCCTTTATTCACCACGGATTGTTTCCTAGAATTGAAGTAATCGTCTGACCAACAAGCAGCATGTTGCGATCAGTATTAAGCTTCTGATGTTTAAACATGACGCGAGCATGATGAACCATATCGAATGCCTTGATAAAGTTCAAAAAATGCAGTTGGCCTGTTTACGTTGTAAAATGACAGTGCTATATTATAATAGGATTCCGCTAACTGAGTGCTGTCAGGATAACCAAGAGCCGAATACACGCTGAGACGGAGGAAAAAATAATCTAGGTCTAGGCGATTCATGCGATTGGTGTAAATTATGTGCTCGATTGCTTTACAGCATTTGCTTACGAGAGGGATAGGCATGTAGGTTTCAACCAGATTTTTGGGACCAGACGTGCGGATCGGGACACCATTTGCGGACTTTCAGTCAAGTGAAAACGAACTATAGTTTAAGGATACCGTAAACCTAATGACCAAGCAACAAGAAATAGTATCAGCGCATGACTTTAAAACAGTATTTAGAATATCATTGTTACCAGTCGCTGAACCTTGCTTCAGCTTGTACCTCCTGTTTTTGTACTTGCGGCTACAACTTACCGGTCATAACGTGTGTTGGTGCTACAAGAAGCGATCTAAGAAGGAAATCTTTCCGTACGTCTCAGCACATTCTTAACCATTGAATAGTAATATTGCCACGTCCTACCTCCAGGCAGCACTGGACAGGTGCTGCCGTCATGTTATGCTTGACAGCAGACAAACGCGGGCCAAGCGACTTTTAAGAGCTGAGTACAAATGTCAGTTTTGCTTAGTATGTCTCCTACAATCATAAAAAGGGTCAAGAGCGGATGCCAGGACCCCAAAACAAAAACAAAGACACCAAATAATTTTGTGCTTATACAAAATTGGCTACAACATAAAACAAGTGACGAACAGCTTTGATGTGCAATAAGATGAGCTGGCGGGATAGTTGGTTGTCCATCATGAGTCAAAGGGCGCAAAACAACAAGGAAGGAACGACGAGGCTACCTCGTCCTTCCTTCGTTGTTGTTTTGCGCTATATTACTCATGAAGCTTCGATGTGCCGCGGGTGTTCTCAACGCCACGCAAGTTAGCACAACTATGCCCACGAGTAAGTCGGGTAATCAGGAGAACAGCAACAGGCTTTCATGTACTGTCAAACAGGCAAAGAAGCTTTTTTGACTGCGCGGCTGGCGTCGTGCACAAAATCCCGTTTTCATGTGGCCAAGTGTATGTAGGGCAATCGGGACGGTGCGTTAATGAAAAAATGCGTGAGCATTTCCTTCTTTGCGGTCTATGACCGGAGGCAACTTGTTCGTGCACTGTGGAGACTGCCTCTGCCACCTTATCTTTGAAGATACTTTAATCAACGGCAGGGGGCGTGCAAAACTGCACATATAGGTACCGGAGGCAGATGCAGTAGAAAAAGCAGGCACTGCGGAACCCAGCGCTCAATTTACCTACAATATATATATATGTGTGTGTGTGTGTGTGTGTGTGTGTTATCGGTGCCTGGTGAGCGACAAGTCATGTTTTTACATAGTTGTTTGATTTCATGGTAATTTCTTGTTCAAGTTTTTTTATCCTTAAATGTTCAATTATTAGTGCAGCGCTCACCATGTGTGCTTTTTTTCTATTCGTTTCTATGTTTTGCGCGTTTCTTTTAATTTATGAAGTCATGTCCTAACTCGCCTGCACGGCTACTTTTATTTATATTTTTCTGGGAGCACTCTGTTACGCCCTCCTGTGTCGACTTAGTAAACAACTTACTTGTTTTCCACGGCCACGTTGGCATAACAATTTGAAGGCTCTCCTTGCACGCCAAGGCCCATAAAGCCTGATTCTTATTCTTGAACACTGCGGACAGCAGCTGACGTTCGACAAAAGGTGGCAAACTGTTATTTCTTTCTGCACTTTTAGCACGCAGCGTCCTCCGCTTGGCATACAATCTTGGTATGCCGCTCACGGAGACACTACGAAAATAGCTTGCCTTCTTTTTGTCTTTTGGAGGTTTCTGCTGTCGATAACTTTGGAGGACTCACTTCATCAGCCGCGGTGAGATATTTCCCTTGGACGTAAAAAATGGTGTAGAAGTACATTATTGGGCTCATTTGCATCCCCTAGAGTCGAGGAGCCAACTAGTCAACTGTCTTGAGTACATAGACAGAAACTCGTTGTTTGAGGTCAGTTTCGAGTTACAAAATTCTCCCGACCAGGAAGCGTCAAAAGTTTCCAGATGCCCAAACTAGGGCAAGTCTATTGCGAAGCTTGGCGTTCTGACTGAACTCGATATCCGAGCACGCTAGCCTACCCCCGTGCTTCGCCGACCGCGGTCTTATCGTCTGTTCTTGTACGTGCCTGTCTAACACATATGTGAACTTTTTCCTATGCGTAACTGAGTTTCGATGTGCAAGTTTCAACTTGCAACCCACTGCTGGAAGAAGGAATAATCACTGACAAAAATTATATCTTCTATCCATTTCTGATCCGGTTCCGGCCTGGCAATAGGAAACTTTTTCAGATCATTTCTATTTCACCGATATTGATATCGGATGTGGGATGGGTACTTTGCATGATCAAAGGCGCCGACGAAGCATCCGCTATTGTTATCGCAGTTATCGGAACGATGTTTTTACTCTTCACTGTAATTAACGGTATTATGTTAACGCTCTGTTTAAACTCTTAAATAATTAAGTAGACGTGGGTAGAGTTCATATATTGAATCTGAACTCGCCACGTCTATCGTAACTTCCACAGAAAGAAAAAAGGGTTGAGGGGTGGGGGGTACACACGCCGGCTTCAATTAATCTGGTTGTATTAAAATGGAGTCACATTTTTAGTTAAGAGTCAGAAAGCAATTCCCACATTTCCATATTTCTAACGAAAATCCCCAGTAACTTTTTTTGGCATTGTTGGTGTGTTCCTTCCCGAAGCTTTCAATGCAGTTTTATCACATATTGGTTGACGTTTCGACCTGACTCAGGCCGAAACGTCGACCAATACGTGATGACACAGCGCTTAAAGCTGCGAAGTAAGTCTACTCTCTTATACACTTTATGTTGTTCTACGAAACATATAGATATATATTTATACATATATTGTTTTTTCACACGAACGGCTTTACACAGTTCCTTTTTCCGCAGCAATATCTTAAGTGTTGCCAAGAAAGGCAAAAAGGCAAAAAAAGAGATCATTCTGATAGTGTTGATATGCTTAATAGATGACAGAAACGTTGCAGCAATTATTCAAATATCATCATTTATTCACGCCCAGACTAGAGTAGCAAACACAGACGTTCATAAGATGTCATGTATGCGTAATCAACAAATAAGTTCAATATGTTCCGAACTCCATTATCAGTCGCTTCTTAACATGTTTGATGAATATTTAACCTTACTCATACCAAGATCCCAATAACTTTTGTGCTCAGTATTTGCACCTTTTGAAGTAAAAGAAATCCGTATATCTTTATACTCGCTCACTGGCGCATATACACCATGTACAAAGGGCGTTGACGCACACTGTTGCGCATCTGCGGGTTGAAAAAACTTTACTAAGTTCCTCCCGCCCCGAAAAAAAAAAAACTTTCTGCTCCCACTCATTTTTTTTAGTTAGATTCTGCGACAACTTGCAAAGAAACATAACCACATCATCCGTTTTCACGTTTCGGCAAGTCTGCATGCGAATGGACTTATGAATTCATTCGCATGCACGCGGGAGCTGATGAATCAGTTTCTGCATGCACGTGTTGCCTCGTCATGGGCGGGAACCATGGCCAAACGTAACTGTCTACATAATGTGAAATAAAACAAATTGCTAGGCATCTGTGTTGCATACGTGAAACGTCCTAGCAGCACAAATGTTTAGAGATACACTGAGTCTCTAGGCACCAGACGCGTAAGCTCAGGTGTTCTCAATCATATAGTTTAACGCGTACAATGTGTACGCTTGATAGTTGTTCCTAGAATGAGGCCATACTACCGCTAATCGGACTGATACACCTGGCAAACTTCCAGAGATTTCCGTACACTCGAGCTCCTCTTCCTCAATGCGCACAGGTCGACTAGCTCCTCCTCGCCTACCGTACTCCTCCTCGCCTACCTTTCTTGTCACAGGACCTTCCCGTCAACCAATCAGCGTCGAGCAACTCAGTCCTCCTCTCCCACCGGTCAACCAAGCATTATCGAGCGTCGCGGCAACGCGTTTATCTGAGCTTCATGAAATCCCGAACACTTAGCCAAATAACTTTTCACGTTAAACGGTGTGACAGTGTCAATTTGTTATCTGCCAGACATAGTGCGAATCCCCGCTGGGATTTCCCACCAAATAGAACCTCAGCTCAAATAGAACTTCAGTGCTGCGACATGTTGGAAAGACGCTTGTAATATTCATATTCATATGATATTATATATTGTCTTGGTATAATTTCCGCCTGACGCAAACGCATTTTTACTGCGATGAAATCTCCCCCCTTTCCCCTCCTCTACAAAAACAAACAATTAGTGTTGAGCCTCGATACCAGGCTTTCATCCAGACTTCAGTTCTATCTGGGCTTGATAAAATGCCGACCACCTTGCCAAAGAACGCTTCACTTTAAAAATTTGAATGAAGTTTTGCTTTGTGCTTTGATCGACTGTGTTTATTTATGTATTTATTTATTTAAGATACCCTCAAGGCCATCGGCATTACAGAGGGGAGTGGTGTTAGTGGCAGTAGTGCACTTTGCAGCTCAATCTGAGCAGTATAGATTATTTATGACACTTGTAAATAAGGGGTCAGGGACAATGGTTGCGATAGATGCGGGAAGGTGGCTCTAATGCACTGAAGTTTTCGGAATGGTTGACTCATGGGATGCGTTAGTGTTACATTTTAGAATGTCTACTTTATACATAATATGATCAATGCGTGGCGAAATATAACAGGGGTGATTCAGCAGTCGGTTGTCAAGTAATGAGTTAGTATGGCATATCTTATGAAAGAGACATAAGCGAGCTATGTTGCGACCTAAATTGAGGTTAGGGAATGATAGGCTAGTTTTCATTGAACTCACGCTTCCGGTGCGATGAAAGTTATAAAGAATAAAACGAGCAGAGCGATTCTGAACTGATTCCAGGGCGTTAGTTAGTTTGGAATGACCGGAGTCCCAGATAGAAGAAGCATATTGTAATTTAGAGCGTACAAGCAGTTTTGTACAGGGTTAGTTTCAAAAATGAAGTGCCCTTTCATCTTTGAAACTAACCCTGTGAAAGTTTCGTTTTAGATAACCCAGCATTCGATTAGCGTTATTAATAACATACTCAACATGCACTTGCCAGAAAATATCTGAGGTTATATACACACCTAAGTATTTTTAAGAAGATACAGAAAGTAAGGGGACATCTTCCAGAACATAAGAACAAAAAATACATTTACGCGATACTCTCATGGTCTTGCATTTAGTCGTGTTAAGTTCCATCCTCCATAATTTACACCATTTTGAAACATGTTTAATGTCAGTTTGTGGATTCAGAACATCCGAGGCGTTAGTAACTTCTCTTTAAATAACACAATCGTGAGCGAATAAATTAATTGAAGAAGAGATCGAATTCGGCAAATCGTTATTATAGATAAGGAACAAAAGCGGACGTAATACAGAACCTTGTGGTACTCCCAAATTGGCGAAGACGAGTGGCGATGTTTCATCGTTAGCGGTTACAAACTGGGAACGATTAGTGAGAAAACAAGTTATCCAGGACAGAACACTTGCGTCAATGTTAAGACTGTTAGGTTTTAATAGCTCCAGCTTGTGTGAAACTTTATCGAATGCTTTGGAAAAGTAAAAAAAATGCAGTCTACCTGGAACCCTCGGTTAAGCGCTAGGTGCAAATCACGGGTAAATGACAAGAGTTGCGTTTCGCAAGAGAAGGATTTACGAAAGCCATGCTGAGCGGTGCTGAAGAAAAGGTTGGATTCTAAAAATTGAACTAGCTGTGAGTAGATGATATGTTCTAGTATCTTGCATGGAATGCTAGTAAGAGAACTTGGTCGATAGCTATCCGGGCAATATTTATCACCTCCTTTGTGGAGTGGCACCACCTTCTCTATCTTGCAATCAGCCGGCAACTCTCCAAGTCAAAGCGACTGGGAAAAAATTTGAGATAATATCAAAGAGAAATACATTTTGGGGACGAAGCTCCTTAGGGTCTAGTCTTGTCCGTCCGTCCGTCCGGCGTCCGTGCTCACATCGATTGCCATCCCATCTGTCTTCTTGTAAACAGAAAAAAGAAATGTTTGGGCAGTCGACAGGATTCGAACCTGTGCGGGGAGACCCCAATGGATTTCTAGTCCATCGCCTTAACCACTCGGCCACGACTGCGGGACGAGTAGGGCGCTCTGAGATGTGGAAGTAACTCAAGAGCTGGGGATGTCATGGATGAAACGTTGCATGTAGCCGCTCAACGTCTATACAGGAGAAGGCGCTGCGGTCAAATGCGTATATAATCGCGTTAAACTTTGCATGCATTGGCTCAACGATTATACACGAGAGGGCGCTGCGGTCAAATGTTCAAATGCGTATATAACCACGTTCCATACCGCACATTCTCTTTCTGACATGGACCGTTGGCTTAAGCGGTGGAGATGCGTTCCCACGGCTTCTAGCAGATCCAAGCTGATCCGCTAGAAGAACCACTGGCTCTGCATTTTACCGACCATAAAGCAGTAATAATGAAGTCGAAACGCAACCCGGAACTAAGCAGTACGTAAGCGCAATAACAAAAATCAGTACCATGAGCACTACCTATGAACAATAAAATCAGTATCATCAGCACCACCAGAGCTTCGCCCCATTCAACATCATTCACCACGTGGAGATGCGGTCATTTTTGTGTTTTTGTGGAACTTTGAGTAAATGCTGTCGGTGCCAGCAGAGGAAGAAAGTTTTAAGTTATCGATTATTTTAACAATACCCATTGGGTCGACAAGAACATGTCATATAGGCAAAAAATCACTCGCGTCAAATCTACAGTAGGCGTGTTAATCACGGTTTGAAATGACTTAATAAAACATCATTCAAGACGCGAGCGCATTCATCGCTAGAAATTAAATCTCCGTTCGCGGCCTTGAGTGCAATTACGAATTTTTCGTTTTTACTAACAACATTCCAAAACTGCTTTGGGTTAGTGGCTAACATAGACGGGAGCTTAACGTTAAAATACGCGTGTTTCGCATCTTGAATAGCATTTTTGTAAACTGCACTAGCGTTGTGATAAGATTCCCACCGGTTACAGGTACTTAAAGATTCAGCGGCACGAAACAATCTCTTCTTCTTGTTCGATAGCCTTCTCAGTGATGGGTTATATCATCGTGATTAAGGGTGATACGTTACAGATCGCAGTGGAATGTGCTTGTCGGTGAGGATGGCGACTTGACCCTTAAACATATTCCAGTTCTGCTCAACGGAACGCTCGGAGCAGGTAACAAAATACTGATCAACGAACTGACTCAGGGCGTCGTTTATAGCGTCGAAATTAGCTTTTCGGTAGTCTCGAATAAGTTTTGTCCTTTTTCTACTATTACACTTTGGTATGCTTAGAGAGATAAGTAACGAGCAGTGATCACTTAGTCCTGGTAGGTGAGATATTGGGGATACAAGGTCAGGTGTGGAGGTTAGAACAAGGTCAAGAATATTGTAGGAGAAGCCCAGAAGTAAACTCGCTCACACAGAAATTGCAGGCACACCAGAAAAACGGTCACTCAAGTCGCGCTGACTTACAACTCAAATTGTATTTTCGTCTTCTTTCTTCTTCTTTTACCCGTATTAATTTGTCATGCCTCACTTCGTTCTCTTTTGTACAACACAAACAGCAATCTCTATCGCACATTACCTTCGAGAGTCAAGAAATAACAATTATTTTTCAGTAAGCGTTATGGAGGGACTACTAACACATGTGTCACTCTTTTTTATGATGTTAGCTGCCTCTATTATCTCACGTGTTAATTGGTGATGGTTTTTTTCCAATTACGGCGCTATTTTTAAAGTCCGCAGTGCACCCACAGTCACGGCAGTGGATGCCCAAAAGTCCTGAGTTGGCTAATCGGGTGTTGTTGTTATGTTCCCTTAATCTGTCATTTATGCATCTTCCAGTTTGTCCTATGTACTGTTTGCCGCATGAAAGGGGAAAGGAATAAACCACTCCTTCTGAGCAAGGTATGTATGGGGTTTTATGCTTTTTAGTGCAGCCGGTATTAGTTTTTTGTATGGCGTTAACTTTTTTACATAGGCCTGAGAGCTTGATGGGGGCGGAAAAGACTACATCAATATTTGCGCGATTCCCAATCTTCTTAAGGTTATGAGAGATGTTATGAATATAGGGGATGACTACCGGTCTTTGGTTACTGTATCTGACGCGTGGCTTCCGGGATGTGATTTGTCCTTTTTTAATCTGTTTAAGGAGGCTCTCGGCGACTGAAGTTATTAGATGTGAAGGATATCCCGCACTTAGTATCCTAGATACTTGTCCTGTGAAGCTTGTTAGGCCTGAATGCTGGCAGGACTTGAAAATAGAGTTTTTTAAGCACTGATTGACAATTCCTCTCTTTACCAATTTAGAATGCGCCGAATCATAATTGAGGAGTGGTTGTTTCCCTCTCGGCTCATACGACCAACAGACATGACTGGGCTGAAGGGACAGTCTTAGGTCCAGAAATCTTAAGGATCCTAGCTCTGGTAGCTCGTGTGTGATCTCCAAAGGGTTTAAACATGTCTTAAACTTGACGAGCACATTAGGCACATGAATCCGGAGGTCTTTTTCGTTGGTGTCCAGGAATATCAAATAGTCATCAACGTAGCGAAAAACCTTTACCACTGTCGAGGAATCTAAGCTCTTTTGAAGCAGTCTGTCGTGATATGCTAGGAATAAATCACTGAGAATTGGCGCAATGCAGGATCCGATGCAGACTCCCTTTTTTGAAGGTAGGTGTTACCGTTCCAGAACACAAAGGTAGACTTGAGGTAAAACCTGAGCAAATCAACTCTAGGAACTTTCAGCGACTTAATAGGGCAAGAAAACTGGGATGACGTTTATACAGAAAATGATCCAGCGCTTGCCTACAGAAAATTTCTGGTTAAATTTAAACACTCTTATGATGCAGCTTTTCCTCTTTGTGAATCTAGACTACGACCTAAAAAATCAGAAAACCGTGGGTAACTGGCGATCTATATAAACAAATTAAACAAAAAGACCGCAAGTACCATGCCTTCATAAAGCACCGTGATCCCCGCTTACTGGATGAATTCAAGAAATGTAGGAACAAGTTGAACTCCGATCTTAAACAAGCAAAAAGTGTTTATTACCAAAATAAATTTATGCATCTCCAGAATGACTATAGGAAATTATGGGAGACAGTAAACAATCTAACGTCCCGAAAGCAACCGCGTTGTAATGTCAAGGAATTCATAATTAATAATGGCAGTGTCACCGGAAAAGAACTTTCAGACGAAATGAATCGTTATTTTATAGACGTAGGTGCGTTCACGGGAAACAATGCTCACGCAGATCACCGTTTACTGATAAGAAATCAATTAGGATATATTATGCTAATGCAAACGTCTCCGCTTGAAATTCATAAAATAATCACTAGTCTAAAAACCGATGTCGCAGCTGGTGATGATGGAATAAAAGCCTTACCAATTAAGCGCACAGTTTGCATAATAAGTCCAGTTTTATCCCACATAATAAATAACATGCTTGAGTCCAGCGATTTTCCCGATGAATTAAAGATAGCTAAAGTAATTCCTGTATATAAAGGGGGGGACCAAAATTAATAATTATAGGCCAATATCAGTACTGCCAGTATTCTCAAAGATTTTCGAGTGTGTCGTCAATGATAGGCTGAGTAATTTTTTTCAAAAATACAACATCATAACTCAGGCTTAATATGGATTTCAGAAGGGGAAGTCTGGAGAACTAGCTCTAATCAACATAAAAGATAAAATAATTAAGAATATTGAAAGCAAACTCATCACACTTGGTTTATTCTTAGATCTGAGAAAACCATTTGATACCGTACAACATGATATTTTACTTAAAAAAATTCAAATAAATGGAGTACGCGGTGTAGCCTTACAATTAATTAAAACTTATCTTTCAGATCGGTACCAATACGTATTCATAAATGATCAGTCATCTAGCAAGATGAAAATTCACCATGGTTTTCCTCAAGGTTCTATTTTAGAACCCCTGCTATTTCTTGTATATATAAATGATTTAACGGAAATACCTGGTTGCCAGGAACTGATAATGTATGCCGACAACACAAATGTTTTCTTTTCTGGTGTAACAAAATAGGTATAGAGACACTAGCTAATGAATATCTGTTGAAGCTATCCCAATGGTTAGAGCTCAATCTCTTATATTTAAATACAAATAAAACAAAGTATGTAATTTTTAAGCCGGTAAATAAACGAGATGACAGCACTGTCCACATAACATTTGAAGGCACGGTACTGGAGCAAGTGACAGATCAAAAGTTTTTGCGTGTATGGTTCGGTGAGGATTTTTCATGGACAACACATATCAGTAGACTCAAAGCTGATTTATCTCGAGTGACTGGGTGTATTTTTAAAATACAACATTTACTGCCTACTTGGCTTAAACAGATATTGTACTACTCACTTTTTTACTCCAAAATGAGCTATGGCATTATGGTCTGGGGTACACCGACTGGTACAAACTACAATAAGTTAATCCTACTACAGAAGAAGATTTTACGTATATGCGAAAATTATAAAGGGGATAGAAGGGAACTACCCACACGGCCACTATTTATCAAATATAATATGCTGAAGGCAGACCAGATCTATTATTTCAAACTCTTCCAATGGATACAAATAAACAAACTTCACACCGCACCAACACATATTTTAAATCCATACACATTACGAGATCCAAAGCGAAAGATACCAGCCATAAGGACGAACTACGGTCGGCAAGCGTTAAATTATCAGATAACTAGAACTTTAAACAGAATAGACATAGATATAGATTTTGATCAAGCGTTATATACTTTAAAAAACATTGCAGAAAGATGCTGGTATTAAATTATATTACATTTTCAATTGTATAATGTACTCTCCAGTTTAGGATGTGTACACCATAGAGTTTATTCAAACTAATGTCCTTTTCATGAACAGTTCACTTGTGTTTATATATATTTGTTTTATAGAATAAACTTTTTTTTAAGTAATGCCTAGAGAGTTTGATCGCAATTGATTTTGTGCATTTTGGTATATCTCGTGACAGTGGCGTGTCCGATGTTCTGTATGTCAAGTGTAGCTTCTTATTTGTTCCATAGTTGTTCCAGTGTTATTTCATATTTGTTTCATAGTTGTTCCAGTGTTATTTCATATTTGTTCCATAGTTGTTTTATGTTTGTTCAATAGTTGTTTCTTATTTTATAGACTATATATATTGTGTTGCTTAACTGTAAGGGGGGGGGGGGGCAGAGGCTCCGTCAGGCACCATGCCTTTATCTCTGCCCCCTTACGCGGAAAAAATCCGCAAACAAATAAAGGAAAAAAATATTCGGTGAGACCATTGCGTGTAAATTTGGCGGGAATTTAGCAGGGCAATTTTTTCCCTAACTTTAGCGGGGAATTTTTTCTCTAGATTTAGCGGGCAATTGTTCCCGCTAAATTTTGCGGAGATCATTTTTCCGCTAAATTCAGCGGGGAAATTTTTTCCGCTAAATTTAGCGGAGAAGTGTTTTCCGCTAGATTTATCGGGGAACTTTTTTCCACTAAATTTAGCGGGGACTTTAGCGTCATCGTCATTGTCACTAATGACGTCACTTGTGACGTCACCAGTGATGTTACTCATGACATCATCAGTGACGATGACGTTGACGACGAGGATGACGTCATCGTCATCGTCACTGATAACGTCATCAGTGCCGTCACCAGTGACGTCACGTGTGACGTCATCAGTGACGAATACGATAACGATGAGGATAACGCCATTGTGATGACGTCATCCCCATCGTCCTCGTCATCGCGCGGTTATGCCGACGGCGACGGCGACGCCGCTCTCGCCGGAAACGGGCGCATAAGAGCTGCGCTCTAAAATTGAGCTCAGTGTCGCGGCATCGAGGAACCAAGGTATATTAGTTCGTAGATTACTACCTCGTACTTCACGCTCCCGGTGCACCTCCTGCATCCATCGAGCATGTGTTTTCGAGCCAGTCATAAAGCCTCAAATTTACCAAAGAGGAGGACCCTTCCGACGGAAAATTGCAATTCCTGGATTTGCGCCTGACCCCTAACCCCAGTGATTTCTGCTGTATTTTACAACAGCGGTCCAGAAGCCTGTGCTGGCGTTCGAAAACAAACAGTCAACGACTGTTAAATCCGGAATTGCAAAGTCCACTTTCTTCCTCCCGCACCAAATCTTGATACCACCTTTCTCAAACCAGGTTAACGCTCTTAATCAGTCGCCTTCAAAAGGCAGGCTATAAACGCTACCTCCCTGAAACACATAAAATCACTAATCTCTAAACCTTCGCCCGACCAGGCCAAACCGCCCGGACCAAAGGAAATTCGCAGTAGTACCTCCACAACAGATCACATCGCCTAAAGGCAGCGGCACGACGATACGATGTGGATGGGGCATTCTCATGTCGGTTGCGGTTAGGTACCATGTGTCAACTCGTGAATGAGACCCGGTGCCGTTGAAGTGCAGGGTGTGATAAGAAGCACAAAACGGGCTACCGCGGTTTCAATCCGCGCGTATTCTCGTTTAAAATAAACTCCGCTACGGGCGCCTAATATTTGAGGCATGCGCCATGTTGCACGCACCCTAATACATCTGGTCAGCTTCGCTTACTTACCCTTTTGGATAAGGAGGCAACTTATCTAAGACCCCAAACTAGCCACCTGGACGCGATCCCCGCGGGCCCTTTCTCGCTGACAACTCAGCGTCACTTCGGTGTTAGGAGACGTCTCCGTTCATTCCTTAATCTTTCCGGGCTAACCAGTTCCTTCGTTTCTCGTGTTGCCCTCGACCCTTTCTCCTCTCTTTCGCTTTCCATCTCCTCTCACCTCTCCTTCGTGGTTCTTTTGTGCTCAAGGCCAACGTCTAATAAATGCTGTATGTGTTTAAAGTCGAAGGATGTCCGTCCTTGTCCCTCAGTACAAGTTCTTTGCTCGGTGAGCATGCGCCGTCTGGGATATCAGGTCCGGATTGGTTGACAAACTTCGTTGTGTGAAGTTGGTGGGTCTTGTCGAAGACGACGTAGCTCTCGCTTGGAGATCGACGACTAACTCAGTTGAACTTGGTAGTTCATTTTCGATAAACAATTTAATAATTCTCTAGCGAATGAAAATACAAAAACGAAACAATACTGCAAAAAGGTAACTTCCCCTATACGGTGTTGGGAAGAAGGTGTTTGGTAGTTGGCTTATCTAAGCTCAGGGTTGACTGGCTCATGTAATTACGTCCCGACAACGGGGACAAAAGCCCTCGTAATCCCACGACCTGACTCGAATGCGGAGCGTCAGCTCTCGAGCCCCAGCACAAACTAAACTCCCTTGCTGCGTTTCGACTCAAAATAACTCGTTGGTTCATCCCCGTTTAGGGACCGGCGAATCCTCAATGCGTCGTCAGACAGATGTTTCCCACTGACCTAAAAGTCACAACCAATCGGATCACTTTCTCAGCATCGGCAGTTGCTTACATTCCTGCGTAAGACCCCGAGGTCTGCGTGCATCTCACCGCGAAAGATCAGGCGGGTTCGGATGCAAGCAACCTATATTTAGAACTCTCAAGTCGAGTCATAGAGCCAACCCCAATGTGGACAGCACCGACCGAGCCATCCTGTCATTCATTCCTCCAGACGCGCTCTGACGTTGCCGTTATACAGTGCCGCCTAATACGCGCGGCGAGAAAGACTACAAAGATGTAAACGCTACCAGCCAGAACCATCACATTCTCCCGGCCCGAAACGCACGTACTGATTCTCTCGGCAGAAAACGCGCGTTCTGGAAGCTTCTGTCGTAAAGCACGCCGGTTTTTCCAGGTCGCCCAACACGGGAAGTGTTTACGCCAAAGCTTTCCTGCCAGCCATGTCTCTCTGGGGCTAACGACCGACACGCGTAACCCTCGTCAATCCTTACAGCCTCCTATTTGTTTATTAGCTTTGCGTCGATCCTTACGCCCTCGTTTTTGTTTATTATTCCTGTAACAAGGTATTGAAGACCAACGCACTCACGTTCATCTTTGACATTTTAGTTTGACTCTTGTGAAGTAGCTTATCGTGTGTGAGAGGTAGCAGTCTCCACATGAGAACGTGATATTGCTCCTGCGGGAGCCCTCACGTCTTTTCTGGTTTTACGGAACTAAAAGTACTGAGCTCCCACTAAGGTCTAGACTTCCACTTCCCAAGTATTTGGGCGATTTTCAGACCATTTTGTTGATACTAAATGACTCGGACCATCCTGCACCGTCCCTGGCCCTTTATTTTTAGGGCCTTCACGCCGAGTGAGCGCTAGCTGCGCATCAGGTAACCAAGTGGGCGAAAACAACTTCATTATACCAGCGGCGGTGGTTTTCCATGAGGAGTTACGACGCACGCTACCGGACCTGGAGGTGCGAGAGGTGCCACCGGCTCGCATTGTCCAGAAAGTGTATCCGATCCGAATCTCCCGATGTACGGAACCGGGCGAATGCATTTCCGTGGGCCTCGTTGGTTTCCGGGCGCCTTCCCGGACCTGTGGTGTGTTTTCACTGACTCCGGGGTTAAGACGTCGTCCTACCTACCAGACACCGTCTCCACAGCTTGGGCATGGTTCCCGACCCTTGGTGTCGCACATGTGAGCAGTGGGCGACAAAATCCCACGTTTTCTTTGCATGTAGCACGAGGAACAGGGAGAGGGTGGAAGAGGTTAGGGGAGTTCGTTGAAAGTCTGGACGGCATGCCAGGCCAGCATTTCGTGCTTTATCAGGTAAATGAAAGGGGCCTTCTCTTCTTTGCTTAAATTATGTAAGGTGCAACCTTATTTGGTAGCTATGGCATGTTTGTTTGTTTTGTTGCTTTACTTTTTTGTAGTGCCTAAGGTCTTCATTCGTTCATTGTAACCCGCACTGCTCAGTGTTAATAAAACTTTATATATTCCAAATTCTGGTCGAAGTTTTGTAACCAGCAGCGCATTGAAGGTCCTTAGTATCACATTACACAGTCTAGCCAAGAGAGCAAGGCTCAGAGCAGGCCTCCGGTTATTGTCTGAAAGTAGGGGATGTGTGGGAATTGCTCAGTTCTCCCAGCAGCCAAAAGTTTTTTTCACCTTTCCACCCTCAGTGTCACTATTAACATGGTGCTATATGTAGACTGACAGCAACGTCCACAATAAAGAAGACCATATAATTATTTAGAAACTCTGTTGAAGGGCACCAATATAAAAAATTGAGTGATGCTTGTTTTCTTTTGCGCATGAACAATGCCTCTACGTATTAAACCAACTTTCCAAGACTCCCTTTTTCGGCATCTGCTTTTATTTAGCCCTGAAATGCAAGATAAGGCTGCTTCTTGCGCTCAGTAGACTTCAATCACTGGACCACTCTCGCCCTCGCGATCGTCGGACCTCCGCTTCTAGCTCACTACAGCTTAAGTATTCAAACATTTTCCTAAAACTCAATCATGCGAACGTCACTAATTTTGCATCGTCATCTTAAAATTCTAGTATAAAAACATATATGTAATCTATGAGCATTATTTAGAGGTAAAGTTGAGAATTGTATGCGTTTCTGGTTAATTTGGTGCCCAATTTTATTTGTCGCTTTTTTCGGCGCGTGTTAACTGGATATTAAATGAGCATACTATATGTCACATTGAACAACTCTAACTGAACGCTATAAGCGGCGCTTTTGGCGTACGTTCCCCTTACCATTGGACCTATTAAGTGAACGACGATTTGACTTTCAGAGCAGAAATGTGTCGGTGGAGTTTGTCGACTAAGGCTTTGGTGGACACTAATGCATGAAGACGCCCATGGCGCCCTGACACCACACTACAGGCCCCTCTGTCTGCTACGTTCCTAATTGACGTTTATGCGCTGTTCGATGCTCGCCCTTGGGTGAAAGCCCAATTTCGAAAACTTGTTTGAAGTCGAGTGGCAGGCCGGAGACGGCGAACCCTTGAGATATTTTCGGCTTTTCTTATTTGACTACAGATGGTAAGTCGGCGATGCATCACAATTAAGTTGTTTTTTTCGAGGACTTACTGGAACATTAGAAATGCCACTTTTACTTAACTCGACTTCGGTCAAAGTCACCAGTTAATCATTGCTTGGTGTTTTAGGGCCATCTCAATGGTTTTAGAGTGCATACAAATTATCCGCTTAAAACGTTCAGTCCGGAATTGCACTATTAGCAGTGCACGCGCACTCTTTACTTCTTTTGAAAAGGCACAGAAAGTTGTGCGTTATTGCAGTACTCATGCTGCACAGGGTAATTGTCGCATGAACAGCGTTTAAAGGGGCACTCAAATGGTGTTTGAGTTCGTGTTTTGATGATGACAACTGAATCTAGACGCCCAAAGTATCCCTAAAAGCAAAAAAGAAAATAGTCATACGGTGATTATTTATTTAATAAAAATGTAATTGAAGGCCGCAAAACCTCGGATCCATCCGAAAACGAAACCACTCTCATTGGTCCTCGCACGCTTATCAAAAGGATATCGGGCCAATGGCGTTGGAAGACGTTCCGTCGCGCAGTGATCCCGAGGTAGCCGCACCGGCCGAACCTCTTTGTCATTGAAGCATCGATCATTGCGGAGTTCTCTACGCTCGAGGACCTGACGCGGTTAGAGGATGAAAGTCTTCGGCGGACAGCCGACCTGGGGATGATTTCCTATGACGCCACTCCGACGTGCGATGTGGACGATAGCAGCGCCTCGGAGTCGTGTTCAGTTTCCGAGGACGAGCAGGCGGCCATGTCCGACGATGAAGACGGTGCCCTCGTCGAGACGGGGCGGATCGGCAGCAGCGACTGGTGGGTGATACGCTGTTTATTTTGCCGCTGGATGTGTCATTTACGCCTGTTCTTTTTTTTCTATTTCAAAGGTGCCAGTGCGAATGCTGTGCGCAGATGCCAACAGCTGACGAGTGCGTCTTACCACGACTTTCTGGTGCTTCGGGGAAGATGTCTCGATCACGGCCTCGACTGGAAGCAGAAGCGTCGGTATCGCGTTCCATCGGAGCTGTGAACGACCCGTGTCCTCCGCGCAGAAGAACTCACTTTGGTCGAAGTGGTCGTGACAAAAACGAGGCCGTCATGGGCAAGTTCTGTGTATTATCTTGGCGGCCGGCGCAACGTAACCACGTTCTTCTCCGAGGTTAAGCTTTCGGCAGGACGACGAAACGCAGACCTTTTCGGGCGTTTTTCGATTTGCTGTTGGCGCAAGTCGTAACCAAACCAACGTTTGGCATCACAGCGTAACCTCTGCTACCTGATGTCAAACGATGTCGCCACGTTGACCTTCGCCTCGGGAGGACGGGGAGACACGAACGCACTTCCCGAAAACCCGGACGGAAAGAGTTCATGATACGCGCGCTTCCGCGCATCCCGAGGGAACGGGAAATTCATCCCCCGCGGAGGAAGGCAAGGAGAAAACGCAGTCTATTGTTTGTGAAACAATAATTGCGGTATCGCGTATTCTAAACTCGGAACTATTTTACGTCTTGTATAGTGATCATGCACTACATATCTAAACGAACTGAAAATTGTTTCTTTCGCGAAACTTTACAAAGGTTGCCAAAATTTTCAGACATACGATAATTTCATTGGTCAGCAGCAGAAACAGAAAACAGATCGCACGTATTTTATTCCTGCGTGATTAATAGGTGGTTCTGCCTTCTAAAACTGAAGATAGTCATTCACTGACACTTCCTTAACGCCATCGCGCCAAAAAGTAGCTTGCCCAAAAACCACTTGAGTGCCCCTTTAACTGTGCCGGCAAACTCTTGCGGAATATTGTTTTGTATCTGAACAAGGAAAGACTAATTCCTTGTTTCATAACTTTTTTAGTTCTTTTTGCGATTACAAGCACTACAAAAACTACCCTCTCTCAGATTTCTGAACACCCCCCCCCCCCCCCAGTATGACGGAACAACCAATACCGCGACGCATGCACCGCTATTACAACATATTTATCTGCAGATATATCTATTGTATATGTTATAGATTTTTCAGATCACTGTTGCCTTTTGTATACTTCGCTGTGAAGTAAATTTAGGCCTATCAAGTGTGGGAATTTGGAAAGTAAACTTAAATGCTAGCAACCGCGCCTTAACCGTTTCCATGTGTTCGTCATGTCATGAACGAATTATGTCAATTCAGGAGTTTACTTGGCACTTGCGTTGTCCCGCAATTACGCGAAGCAATACACTTAAACATTCCTGCAAGCGTGCTTTCTCAGGATAAATGTAATTTACAAATCAGAGACTTACCACCTTTATTTAGTTGCCGGCGAGAAGAGCTTGAGGGATCGTTATCCAATGGATACACGGCCTCGTTAGCTTCTTACTCTGCGTGATTACGGGCATCTAACACCACTTTTCTATTCTCAATTGCTGAGCAGACCACTGCTAAATATTTGATTCGTGTTCAAACTGCATCGAGGGATCGAATGCATAAATGCCCTGTTCAGCATTTAAGGTCAAAGTTAATTCGGAATTGACGCTGATCAGCATCACTCTAAGGCTCTATAAGATGATGAATATTAATGTGTGTTAATTGGAGGGAAGTTGGGAAGGAATAATGAAGAAATTGACGATGGCATTTCTATATATTTTTATTAATAAAATCGTCTTTGAGACTTTTACAACCGTGGAAACTAAACCTGCATACACAGGCTGCAATTGCCGCGATATTATAAAGAAAAAGTCAAGAAAAGTAGGAGCATTGAAAATTCTGGTGATAATTCATTTCAACCATTAATTGTCGAAGAAAAAATAAATTTACAGCTTCGTTTTTATAAATATTGGGTATTATCGTTCTGCCGTGAAAATGTCTACTTGGTGCAAGATTATAAATGTGATATAATTATCCTTATCTATTCCAGGCTCGTCAAAGAAAAAGAAAAAAGTTATTTTTTGAAGAAGTATTTAATATTTCACGAGAGGTGTCCAGGCCAGCATTTATGAAAAGTTGAATCGGTAACACAGAAGCGCACATGCAATACAGAAAGCGCACGGCTAGTATTTGCATTTGTTTAAGTTTGAATTGTAAGGACGTGCGTGGTTCCCAAATGGCGCTTCCAAATTCAAACATTGTTCGTTCCAAGGTTTCATGTACTGATAAATTCGTTTCGGTGAAACCATGTTTCATATTCTTTGGAAGGAAGCCAAAATTACCATTTGCTTTGCTTGATAACTGAGTAATATTAGTGTTCCAACTTAAGTCGGCTGAAATAATCAGCCCAAGGTACTTCTGGGAACATACACTTGAAAGTAAACATTTGAGAGAAATCTCTTGTGGTAGGGAAAACAACATAAGAAGGAAGAGAAACATTTAATGTCTGGAGAGTTAACGACGCAGTTGAATAATTTCTAGTATTATTCATGGATATTTCTCTTCGCAGTCTTTACTCTTTTTGAAACAATTCTTTTTGGTGCCGCAATTTTGCACATTTCCCGGTTCCAAGCTCTGCTCTGATTCAAACAAAGTGGGCGTTAAAAAATAAAAATAATTGAGCCTTCTAATTATGCGACCACCTCTTCGTAATGTCCGTTGCATTTTTTCCAAGGCATATAGAGCGGAAAGAGTTGTCGGATGGGAGAGCTGAGGCCAAGTTTTCTCATGAAATTAGCTTATTTCCTTATTCGCAAAGATAAATAGTTGGGGTGAAATGCATTGTGCTAATGCCTTTCAAGTTTTTCACCGTACCTGTGTCCTGTTTTTTTTTACTCTGTAACTTGATTTGATTGCTTTTTACGATACGTAGAACCAAGTGTAATTTGTGAAGACCTCTAAGCAAATAGTTTGCAGTGTACTATTATTAAGGAGCGTTCATGTGTGCTGTGCTTAGATGATGAACTCGGACCGTTTTGTTCCGAACCTTTTTTTTTTTTTTTTTTCTCCGAGGTGTATGAAATCGTGTCTCCCGACTGGAGTTTTTGGCATTGCGAGTGCTACGACGGCATTTTTGTATTAGACATTCCATTGTATTTTACAGCAATAGCTGTTTAATATTTTGTTTCGGAGGCCACAAGGAGATGATTGCAAAAAATCTTTGTGTATTTTTTTTTGTGTGTGTTTTGGACAAAAGGAGATAATTGCGGGAAATTTGTGAGTATTCGTTTCACAGACAAAGAATAAACTAAAAATGAAATACAAAATTTAATTAATAATGATAATAATAATATTCATTGGCCGAGGAGAGTCGTGGCATAGTTATGAGTTCAGCTCGGTATGTCTGTTGTTTGTTTCTCCAAAATTCTAGCGTGTGTGTAATATTTGTGCGCTGCGAAGTAATATGTTCAACCAACTTGATCAAGCTTCAGTATTGGCAGTTTTGACAAGATAAGGGCTTTTCGCACCACCGCAAATGACGTTCGTTGTTGATGTTGTATGTGTAGTAGTTGTAGGTGGGTGTGATCAGATAAGGCCGGTAATGTTGGTGTCATGCCTTTTGTTTCAGGTAAGTTTTTATACGAGGTAGTGAAACCCGTCCACGCAATGGGATAGACCTTACTTTTGCAAGAAACTTCATTGTATTTGTCCGAAAAATTGCATTCGAAAGAAGATTGAAAAAAAGATTTTCCCAACTGCGCGTTGACGCAACTTTGATGGCCGGAGGAATAAAGAATGCAGCTTTTCACGCCGTCACATATTTTATGTTTTATGCACGTACACTTTTCGGGCATAATAAGTTGACGTTAACTTATATGAGGATATATTTCAAGGGAAATAAAATGCCAAACTTGACTTCTAGAGCAAATCTTACATAATGAGGCAATTTTAAGCAAATCTTTAGGTCGCTTTAAATTTATATTTTAAGTTAAAACTTTTTCTCTTGAGTGTTTTATGTTTTGTGAACGTTTCATAAATTAATTAGCTTTCTACTGTTGAAAGTGGTTTCTGCATTGCGTCCGGAAAGATTTGTCGAAATCGGAAAAAGCATACATTTTGCAATATTTCTGCGGCAATTTAAACGAAATTTAATCTTATTTTTTATTTTACCCGATAAGCCCTTGATGACCTTTATTACAAATCTGCAAAGACAGGCTCATTATTTTTGTTATAAAACAAAAATATAATTGTGAAACCAGGTCGTGGTCGCATCAATAACCGCTTCGACGTTTCTGTCTTAACGACTAGTTGTACATGCGCGACGCAGGCCACAATATTCGTACATGACCATATTAATGTCCAGACGCCATTAAGCACTATACAAATAACACGTGAACTTGGTTTCATCGCTAATGTGGCTGATATTGCAAAAGAAAACTGAACGTTGTGGCGCGTCCGAGTCTTATTGGGGTGTTTACATGGCTGGTTAAATGTTTATCGTGCTACCATTTCAAGCTAGTACTTTAATGTTAGTACATGTCTGACAAAATAATTTGATTCGTATTTCTGGGCACCGCTCGAAAGCTTGCTGAACAAATATTTTGATTCATTTCTCTGGGCATAGACTGGAGCAAGCGACATTGCGGAAGCTTCTGCCAAGATCGATGGCTGGCGTGGCTAGGGCGGAACGATAACAGATTATTTCTCGAAAAACAATGGCGAATGATTGGAAATCAAGATTGAGCAAGATTGAGTTAGGGGGAGTTAGGTAGCGTAGGCGGTTCAGCGTCGAAGGCAGCAGCCAAGTGTGCGCTTCGGAGCTACTCAAGTAGATCCTGCAGGATCTCTTGTGACGCCTCATCCGCGATAAGAAAAGTCATGATCTGTGACTAGGTCGAGGGGGGCGAGAGAGCTATCGATCTAGGAAGATATTGTTATGAAATTACAAGAGGGTCATAAAGTGCAAGAACTTGCAGATGTTTATTTGTAATTAGAAAGCTCTTGGTGAGAATCAGCCAGTGCCACCACCGCAGTGCCGTAAGCCGTCACACGCGCTCAGGTTCATGATTCACTATAAGCAGAAAAATAAAATATCTGGTGACCAGACCACCGTCCTTCACCGCGGTGAGGTCTTGCCAATAAAAAGGACGTAACACAGGTTTTAGTACAACGGGAGTCTTAGCACTTCACCCTGCCGGTGCGCGGGCTCCAAAATGCAAAATATACCTAGCGAATGCACAAAAGAAAAACAATTACTAGTCAATTGAAGGCTGAACTGCTAAAAACTTTAATTACTTCCAACCAGATTGCAATACTTGCGAGCTAGCGGGTAGAGGGAGTGCCTAATCTGTAACTGTCCGGGAGTTATGGCCTCGTCCGGTGCATTGTCCGAAGGGGTGTTACCGGTGGTTTCCACGGTGGACTAGTTGGCAGCTCGATGAGGCCAGCCATGCACTGATAAACACACACACACACTTCTTGCGAAGGCTTCCGAAGCACGGACCTTGCTCGCTACCGTCGCTTTTCCCGGGCTCGATCCGCTTTTTCGCACATCGGATCTCACGGCTCCAAGTCCAGATCAGACTTCGTGTTCACAGAGGTCGCATTTCGTGCAAGACGAAAAGAGCGTGGTTGGAAGCCCAATATGTTAAACCAGGTGCAGGAAAACCTTCGAACCATTTTATTCGCGGGGTCTTGTTGATATTGAAAGGCATAGGAATATGGAAACTGTGATGTACGCCTGGGTCGGTCTACAGGTAATTCGACGAGGCGAGTCTCTAATATATCCGGGCGCACCCGGATTTGGTGACACAAGCAATCTACTAGAACACGTTCAGGGGACTCATGGCTTGTTACACTCAGAATCCACGCTGCGTGACACGAACAAAGAATTCTCCTGATCTGATTTTCCATATTTCCACATGTGAAGCGACTGGATTCCAGGCACCCTCTTGGCGTCCTTACACTCTTGTTTTTTCGTTCTCGAAATGCCTCAAGCTCGCCATCTGCAATGTAGAGCAAGGAGACGTTTTTCCTTTTTCCTTGCAGTGCCCGTACAAACCCACTCGCACCTTTTTTGGCGTCAGTGGCAGGTGCCTGCAAATTTTGCAGGATGACTTGTTGTTTTACAACCTCCCCCGCCCCAACCCCCCCCCGCATGCATTCTTGCCGTGCCCTGTTGCCGACAAGATGCACGTCGTCGTCTGGAGCTCACTTCACTGAACCTCTTGAAGGTGATACCGGCTCCTAAAATGGGCGGCCGATCCATCGCTAACGTAAGTGAGGCGAAAGTAGATTGGTGCGCTGTCGTCGAGGTGTGCCTTAATTTTTGACAAGGCCAAGCATGCATGCCCCAAGTCATGAGTAAGGGCGTCGCAAATAGCGGCATAGCTCCGCGTCGACTTCCTTGTCGTTACAACGCATGTAAAAATGCTGATTTGTTTCTTCTGCGAGTGGTACGCCTGTACCTCGTCCGCAAGCACAACGATCCGAATCTCGGCAAAGTCAAAGACGAAAACATTAGCATCCCTTTCACAAGACTGCTTCTCGTAATGTATTACCTTTGCTTGCACGCATCTTAGGTAGTTGTGAGTGATCTACTTCATCACAATCTTTTGAAGCTCCTTGATAAACGCTGCGGCCGTCAGCGTCTACTTAATTAACTCCCGGATTCCCATCTGGCGAAGACTACTTACTCATCATGTCCAATATCGAATTTTTACAATGTCAGTTTTTCCAGTTTTGGGCACTTGTCACACTTGCCGAGGAAGGAAGGGGAAGTATGTCGTATGTTTTAGCCACACGAGGCATAGTTGGAAGACGGCACACTAGGTACAAACACACACCTGCTGTTGTGGAAAGCACTGGACCCACTGAGTCGCAGAGCTGGGGTGGGCAAGTTAATAGACGCCGCATGCTTCGAGCGGGGACCGGGTCATAAAGGGTTTTGAAACCCATTGGATTTTTTCCTCGATTTGTACGTGCATAACAACTTTCTTATTGGGGCTTTGCCTTGAGTAATCGAGATCGTTCGTTTCGTTGTATGAAAACACTACATTAACATCCTCTTCACAAACCTTACACCTAGTGTAGGGCTCCAGTGAAGACCACACGCCTCCAGCACCATTGGGCTTCTTCGCCTTATGAATGACAATCTTTTTGGTCCCGGGAATTAAGTATTGCACGGCTTCTACTGCCAGGTACGGCGGCAACAACGTTAACACCTGGCGGCGTTCCTGGAATGAAACGCACTTGCCGTAATCTGAGTGCAAGTACTTTTTTTAGCTCATGAAGGTGTCGCATGTGTCAGGCGACAGCTGCGATTGAACGACAGTAGCAGTTTTCGAGATTTCTCCACTAGCGTACGCAGCGCGAATTCCAGTTCGGATTTGTGTCACGACTGCTGTGGTGATCTCCACCACCTTTCGCTTTGTGTATGACATTCTCAGACCTTCCCGTAAAGTGATTGGTGGTCTTAGCGGCGACACAACTGAGGGAACACCTATAATTGCGTGAATGCCTTCCACTATCTCCTAATTTTTTGTCGCTTATTTTGTCGGCAAGCTTCCATAAAAAACAACACATATTTTCATCCTGCGCCGTCTTCAGTTATGCTCTGGCTGGAGTCCAGCCACGCCATGCGTTACAATGCCATTACATGCCACCGGCTTAACCTTCCGTTCACGCCACGCCCTCGAATCGGTCGGGCCAAAAGTTTCCGTAAAATTGATCGGTCCTAATGGTGCCTAGAACGACGAATCAAAATATTTTGTCAGCCAAGCATTCATATTAAAGCACTAATTCGTAGAGGTAGCACGATGAGCATCTAACTAGCCAAGTAAGACACGCTAAAAAGGATCGGACGCGTCGTAAAGTTTAGTGTTCCTTAGAAATATCAGCCACATCAGCGATGCAAACAAGTCCACGTGTTTATTTAGATGTTTAATGGAGCCTGGGTATTAATCTGACCAAGTACGAAAACTTTGGCATGGGTCGCTCGTCTAACACTAGTCATTAAGACAGAAACGCACTAGCAGTACACTCTAAAAAAAGAGGTGTAGTACTTACTCCCAGGGGGGTGTATGTGACTTGTCCCATATACGACACCCCCATGGGTATATATGCGACACCCCAAAAAGGGGTGCACACATGCACCTCATTTTGAGGTGCACATGTGCACCTCAGCGGGTGTATATGACACACCCCACCCCGGGGTGTACATATATTCCGTTTCTCACTTACTGGGAATACTGATACACCCCATTCTTAGGTGTAAATGTATTCCGTTTTTCACTTACTGGGAATACTGATATACCCTATTCTTAGGTGTAAATGTATTCCGTTTCTCACTTACTGGGAATACTGATACACCCCATTCTTAGGTGTACATATATTCCGTTTCTCACTTACTGGGAATACTGATACACCCCATTCTTAGGTGTACATATATTCCGTTTCTCACCTACTGGGAATACTGATACACCCCATTCTTAGGTGTACATATATTCCGTTTCTCACTCACTGGGAATACTGATACACCCCATTCTTAGGTGTACATATATTCCGTTTCTCACTTACTGGGAATACTGATACACCCCATTCTTAGGTGTACATATATTCCGTTTCTCACATACTGGGAATACTGATACACCCCATTCTTAGGTGTACATATATTCTTTTTCCACACCCTCTTCACTTATTGGGAATGCAGTTACACCCCATTCTTAGGTGTACTTATATACCGTTTTCCACACCCTTCTCACTTACTGGGAACACCGATAAACCCTATTCTTAGGTGTACATGTGCGAAGTCGACAAAACTAACACTAGAACATTTTCCATCAAAATTACAGTAAATGTCTTTGCAGCTCTATTTCCAAGCTTTCAACCGTCAAATGACGGTGTTTTGTGCCATTTTGATGTCCCATTTGTCCACCGGAAATACAATTAAGCCGCCAATCCCACATTTTATCGTCATTTCATTATACAGTCTGCCATCATTTTGACGTCCCAACTGTCAACCTGAAATACAATTGAGAGCTTTTTTGTGTCATTCCTGCAAATATAACATTGTCAGGATCATGCAATATTTGATAAAATAAGCTACAAAAATTGGCATCTGTTCTTACATATTTATTGCTCGTAAACACTGGGTGAAACATATACTACAAAAATACACATTAAACTTGCAGCTTGCTGTGTGGTCTGACGAAAGGCATGCGCCAGAAACGTCGCTTGTTTCCTTTCTTCTTTTTGCACGTCTTATCTCTCACACTTAGTTTTGTGCCTTGGGTGATGAACACCAAGAAGAGCCATGGAGCATTCCTGAAAAGCAAAACGTAATTGTATACCATGATTAGATACATATAGGGACACTGTCAAGGCCCCACACCTTACTTAATAAGCATTATCAAAAACCAATAAATCAGCCAACTTCATAAATATTTTGCACACCATTGAAGAATAGTGGGGTGGAAAGTTTACCACTTTAGATACAGGTGCAAGGCTGTCAAACCGAAAACTAATAAAAAAAGCATGTGTTTCTAATATATTTAAACAACTGATTTTGGCAGTTTTCAACAATGCCAGCCTGTTTCTTATTGCAACTGTGTTTATTTTTACTAATAAAACGCACAATTAGCCGAAAAATGCCACAAGCAACCTTGTTCTCAGTGGCCGCCAAACCAGATAAACGAATGCCAACATTAGTAGTGTCCTAATGCAAGCTTCCTTTAACAAAATTTCGGACCATCTAAAACAGTGTTCTCAAACTCATTTGAGTGTAGAGGCCAGATAGCCCACCCCCAAAAGGTCAAGGGCTTATGTAAGGCACGGGGGGAGGGGAGGCTGGGGGGTCAAGAAATTTGTTAAAGGGACCTTGCGCTCTACTGCCACCAACATACTGGCATTTTGTAAGAGGACAAGAGAACAAGTACACTGTTGTTGCCGTTGCTTACTTCACTCAGGATCTATTCAAGCTCAACATGTCTCGAAAGTATGTCTTTAGTCGACAGTTCTTGCTTTTCTGAGAATTCTTGATAGCACCAGTCTGAAAGAATACTTGTACTTTAATGGTGATATTTTCTGCGGGCGAGAATCCAGAGTTCATAAATTTATCTTTGGTGGTTGCTTCTGACAAGCGAGAGCTCATGCAGTTGAGGTGCATCCTTGAGCAAAGAGCTCGTGGTTGCAGCCTACCAGCGGAATTGTCGTGCAGGTGCTAAATACTAAAAAAAGACAGGAAGGAAAAATAGAAACTAAACACCTGACAAATAAAAACGGAACAATATTAACTATGTGATTATGTTATAAGAGCAAAGCTACGTTTCGAGCGTAAATGAATTAGCGACATGATATCATTAAAATGCATGCCATTTGTAAGGCTCGTTATGAAAACGGGGGCTTGCAGCTGGTTTCCTGTGGGCCGTGTTCAAGCAAGTCGCGAGCTGCGCGTCCAAGCACTGAGCAGATTAATTTTACCCACAGTTATCTATTATCTGCCAGAGCATCATAATCTGCACAATGGTGACTATATTCCGGGTCACTACTTGCGTGCAGTACAGGCTAAGGCAATGTTCAAACGTGAAAACAGTGCAAACATTTGACAAAGGACGAGTAAAAGAAGTGCACGAACAAAGCGCTAAGGCAATGTCCGACGAGGGGAAAGGGCAAGCACTAGAAAGGCGGGTGAGGAGAGTAACCTCCTCCTATCTAACATTCCTAGTGCTTTCCCCCTCTCCCCTAGCCCTCCCCTCCCATATGCCTTCCTAGTGCTCGCCTTTTCTCTCTCCACATGGCGTTGCATTCACCTGCACTACACACAACTAGTGACACGAAGTATAATTGAAGGACGGCACACTCACAGATGTCAAAGCACTTGAAGAGTTAGCAACTTCGGTGCAATGCCGCTGGTTGCTCCTTTGTATCGCCCTTCAGATGGGTTGATTTGCCCGAAGTACCTGGAAAATAATAAGAACGATAGAATAAATCAACGTGCTATAAACCAGGGGTGGGCAGAGACACTCCAAAAAGTATTCGGGAATACAAATACTGAGATAGATAGTCCTTTAGGCAATGGTGCATCCCCGAGACACTTCTGTGAAATTGGCGAAAAAGTATTCGGGAATACAGATACTTATAGAAATCCACTTGTTCCCGAACGGTGGTAGGTGGGGAGGGCATAGATTGTGGGGAATATGTATGGTCAGTGGCGTACCAACTTGTTCTTTGTGAGTGTGTGTGTGTGTGGGGGGGGGGGGGGGCAAACCAGCCCCCCTCCCCTCCCCCAGGGTTTCGGCCAGTTTTTGCCCTGCCCAGTGGCGGCTCTTTCTACATTATTTGTGTGCTAAACTGTAGTCATATCATCCATGTGCTGCTGCATATGATTCAATGGCAACTGTGACTACATCGCTTTTCCAGTAGCAGGTACAATTAGGAAAAAAAACATTAAACAGAGCTCAAGGTGATATATCAGTAAAAAAAGAGCGCAAGAAATTACTTGATGATAAATCAGTCAAAAACATCCCCTACATGTATTGAAGAGTAATGATAATGAAACACATGAGCTTCTCACATTAGTAGAGAACAAATTTTAAATTGCGAACTGTAGCACAAGACACCAAGCTTCGTCCTGTCGTGTGCTGTTCTCATCATGTATAACGTTTACTGACTCGCCCAAATAGCTACCTTAGTACATCAAGCTGCATTAACAGAGCTACCAATGGGTATGTGCACTTGTGAATGATGCAACAAATAAAATACAGACACTGTAATTAGGCATGTTTTTATCAATGAACTACTTGTGTAAATATTGAGTAGCGTTCTCCCCTTTGCAAGAATAGGAAAAACCTTTCTACTTATTTCTTTAGCACATTGGCAATAAAGAGAAAGCTTAAAAGCAACAGAATATAGCAACACCAGGAAAAATCTGTTGCTTCACATGGGTGACCACACCTTTTCTCAGGAGGAACCGAGCTTTACAGGATGTGTGAGCACAGGTAAATTTACTCCAGATGAAGTTGAAGAATCTACATTATCCCGAGTTGAAGAAGCAACAATATCCTGAACATGACTATGAGAAACGTGCACCCATGAACCATTAAATGTTGTGGGATGTTCACATTGGATGAACACACATGGGATGTTCACATTGTGAATATATGATGTAATTTTGTAGTGTTTCTGATATATGTACAAGTTATGTAAAGGGGTCTGGCAAGCATGACAAAAAGATATGACAATACAGCAGCGTCCATAGGAACACCAAGTGCAGAAGGGTGTACCGGGGCCGACGGTGTGCTAACGTGTGTGTCACGTGCGGAGCGATTCGCGTCTGTGCGATAAAAATTAAGACATGACCTGACAAGTAAAAAAGAAAAAGGAATCAGTGTCCGCAGGATAGTTGATTACATACTTTGCCAGACGGTGCATCAGGGTTGTGACGACCCGGGCAACGTGCAGATCTTCTAGCCTGTGCATCAGAGATTTGAGTCATTAGTGCATGTGATCTAACCAAGTATCAAGCCTATTAACACAATATAAAATTAGCAGTCTGACAAGTAAAGAAAAGAAAACAGGGTCCGCCAAATAGTCAATTGCTCACCTTGCCAAACGGTGCCTCGGGACTATGGCGGCATCTCCTAGGTGCAGAGCTTCTGGCCTGTGCATCAGAGAATAGTCATTAGCAAACGTGATCTATCCAAGCACCAAGCCTAGTTTCACAAGATACGCTTAACAACTTGAGAAAAAGAAAAACAGTCTGCAGCATAGTTGATTGCTTACCTTGCCAGACAGAGCCTCAGGACTATGGTAGCACCTGTGCTGCAGAGCCTCTCTGCCTGTGCATTAGAGATTAGAGTCATTAGTACACGTGATCTAAGCAAGCACCTAGCCTAGTCACACAATTTTACTTGGCAGTCTGACAAGAAGAAAAAAAGAAAACAGTGTCCACAGGATAGTCGATTGCTTACCTTGCCAGAAAGTGCATCGGGACATTGACGGCATCAGTGCTAGGTGCAGAGCTTCTGGCCTGTGCATCAGATTAATCATTAGTAAACGTGATCTAGCTAAGCACCAAGTCTAATTTCACAATATATGCATTACATCCTAAAAAAAAAAAAAAACAGTCTGCAGGATAGTTGGTTGCTTACCTACCCAGACAGTGCATCGGGACTATGGTAGCGTCTGTGATACAAGCAGAGCCTCTCGCCTGTGCAATAGAGATTAGAGTCATTAGTACACGTGATCTAATCAAGCACCTAACCTAATTTCACAATATATGCTTAACAATCTCACAAGAAAAAAAAAAGATCAGCAGAATAGCTGATTGCTTACCTTGCTAGACGGTGCCTCGGGTCTATGGCGGCATCTGTGCTACAAGCACAGCTTCTCTCCTGTTTGTTAGAGATTCAAGTCATTAGTACATGTGATCTAACCAAGCATCTCATGTTGTCTCACGCGCTTCACAGCGTGAGATGACTTGCATAATACAAGCACAAGGAGACACTCGCGTTTTTGAACCATTAACACTTGAACACCTAACTGTTGCTGTAGTGCAGGGGTGGCCAAGCTGCTGCTTGCGAGCCGCTTGCGGCTCTTTGCGCGTTAAACTGCGGTACGAGGCTCTCTCCCCTACCCCCCCCCCCTCCCTCCCGGTCACACGAGTACTTCCCCAAGAAGAGAAATGGAATGCGTGTTAAATCAAAAGACTGGTCGCGGTTTGGTAGTCTTGCGCCATACAGCTACCTTACGCAGAGTTGGAGTACTTTTGACTCGGGTATATTGAAAGTAGTTAGAGTTTTGTTTATTTCTCGGCACAAATGCTTGCCCCCCCCCCCCCCCTGGACGTTTCGTGGTTTGGTTCGCGGCTCTTAGGCCGGGTCAGCCTGGCCACCCCTGCTGTAGTGTGACAAAGTGCATGCTCCACAAATGAAAAATTCAATAAAACGTATAGTCTACTTTTACAAATCTTGCCAAGAAGGAGTCTGACAAATAGGTAGGGTACAAACATGACAATTCAAGGTTAGCCAAACTCGAGCTTCGCAAAAGCCAGCGTCCGCGGGTACAGCCACTGCATATGTTTCCGAATAGAGCTCTCAAAGTAACGCCAAACTGAGCACCACACACACCAAAGCCGGTGAATGCTGCCCTAGAGTTCCTGTATAGGCTTCCTACGGGAGCCAGAGTTGCGCGTCTGTTTTCCACATGCCGACACGCCGCTATTCGCCTAGATCCGATCATTCAAGTACTGTGCAAGAAAACCACCGATGCGGCCGCTTCGCCGACAGTGCAAGCTCCTCAGCGTACGTACTACGTTCCCCTGCTTTTGCCTCCTCCTCCTTTCCTGTCTTCCAGGAAATGAGAAGGAGCGCGCTGCTATTCGACAAATTCAGTCACATGAGGAGCAGAGTCCCGTCCCGTGCGGGAAAGCCGGTGCTCTGGGGTGAACGCGCAACTCTGGCTCCCGTAGGGGGCCGATGCAGGAACTCTATGGTGCCTTAGAGTTCCTGTTTAAGCTCCCTACGGGTGCCAGAGTTGCGCGTTCATCCCAGTAGCACCGGCTTTCCTGCACGGCATTTGAAGTCTGCTCCTCACGTGAGTGAATTCGGCGAATAGCGGCACTGTGTTCTATCACCTCCTTTCCTTAAAAACAGGAAAGGAGGAGGCAAAAGCGGGGGAATGTACTATCGTGGACACTGTTAAGCTATAACACGGCAGCGGCGGCCGTCCCGTACCCCCAGCGCCTCATAGCAGGCGCCGTCTGAAACTCCGCGCATGCGCCGTGTGGCGGACTCGCTCTTCCCGCCTGCGAGCACACCCTCGCTTTGTCGTCTGCTAGGCACAGAGCAGACGACGCCACAGCGCTCGCCAATTTTCCCTGAACACGGTTCAGCGAACCACCGAGTAAGAGGTGTCCACGGTTAATTCGCTGACTCCACTGGCTAAGGATAATCATCGCCACTAATTGTAATATCACGGTAGGCTACATTTCTTTTTATGGGACAAACTTGCAGTTATACTCTGTTTCGCTTTAGGTCTAAGCGCAGCGGACGCTACAAGACGATAGGGCTAACCAAGCAGCGACAACAAGCGCACTTTTCGCACCTTATTGCGTCCCCCGGTGATGCACTCCGTGACGTTGCACTTTTGCCGCTATTTGATTGGCTCTCTCGTTTTGTAGCGTACGCTGCACTCGGACTTAAGGTGAAACGGAGTATAACAGTCTATTTCTGTATCACACCTGCTGCGCTCATACTGGTTTGCGAACGCATATTGTAAAAGATGCATTGCGAAATCCTGTTTCTGAAAAAACAAAAAAAGTAGACAGGGTTAATGCCTTAATGACTCTGCAATCTGCCCCAATAAAAATCGGCGATTTAAAATGAGTTTGAGACCAGTTCGCAAGAGCTAGGGTACCAGACGAGCAGCACTGTGGAATCGCCTGCTCTGCGCCTAGCAGACGACAAAGCGAGGGTGTGCTCGCAAACGGGAAGAGCGAGTCTGCCACACGGCGCATGCGCGGAGTTTCGGACGCTGGGGGTACGGTACGGCCGCCGCTGCCGTATTATAGCTAACAGTGTCCACGATAGTACAAGGAGGCAGTTGCACCGTCGGCAAAGTGACCGTACCGGTGGCTTCCCTGCACGGCATTTGAGGTCTGCTCCTCACGTGATCGGATATCGGCGATTAGCGGCGCGGCGGCACGTGGAAACCAGACGCGCAACTCTGGCTCCCGTAGGAGCCTATACAGGAACTCTATGCTGCCCTAGAGTTCCTGTATAGGCTCCCTACGGGAGCCAGAGTTGCGCGTCTATTGTCGACGCGCCGCCGCGCCGCTAATCGCCGAGATCCGATCACGTGAGGAGCAGACCTCAAATGCCGTGCAGGGAAGTAGACGATGCACGCGCCCCGCCGTACGTACCCCTGCTTTTGAGTGCGCTGCGCGCCTCGAACGCGCGGCGCCGTTAGTCGCTGAATTCAGTCACGTGAGGAACAGGATCAACATGCTGTGCAGGAAAGACGGCGCTACGGGGATGAACGCGCAACTCTGGCTCCAACTCTACGCTGCCCCGTCCCGGAGCGCGATCCTCGTTCCATCATCCGCATTGAAAATCGCCGTGCATAACCATACGTGCGAGCGACGCCGGTAACAAGCGCGAGCATGTCACTCTGCAGTCGAACGGCGTTTCATCGACAGATCGTTTTATCGATACGCGACGATTCATCGCCAGATTGCTTGATCGACAGCAGAGATTAGCTTCTTTCTGTAATGAGCCGCCCCAGACTGTTACCACGAAGCGGCTAATACGTGTGGGATACACGCGTGACGAAATGTTCCTACACTGTTCAATTCGCGTAACGAGTGTCGATGAAACGTTAGTGCCGACGAACGCGAGTCCATGAAACGTCTGTCCACAAAACGTGTTTTTTGGCGAAGCGGTAGGGACCCGTTGCTCTGAACGACGCCAGCTCTACACGCAAGAACGTCTCGAAGCTGCGATCTCGTGCCCGTTTGCACTCTCAGAGAACCGGGCACCGCCACCGCGCACACATGTCACAAATACAAAAGCAAGGAAACTTTGACATAAACAGGAGAAAAAGGAATGGACGTCCTCAACTAGCAGGCCGATGCCACGCAAAACGCAGCATCGAACGAATGCATGTAAATGGTAGACTTACCGTTATCGGGCGGGTGCACTTGGTTTGTGACTGCAGCTACGTACCAAGCATCGCTTCGTTAACCCTCGAACCCGAACTGCCCGAACCGGCTACCAACCACGCAAATCGAAATGGCGCGAATGAACAAAGACGTCGTCACCCGCCAGCGTGTCCAAGCACGCCAAGATGGACTGCAGGAGGGGCAGGAGGTGAGGAGGTCGTCTCCTAGCAACACGAAGGCCAGATAACGCGCGAAAGGCGATCGCTATCGCGATAGGTTGTCAGTCGGATGACGTTTTACAAAAAACCGTGGTCGCTTTCCCCTCTCCCCTGGTTGAAACGGGTGGGGCGGTGGGGGGGGGGGGTGCAAGTGCAGGCAGGGCAACGTCTTTTCCGTTGACGTAGAGGAGCCTCGTCAAAATTGACAAGTGATAAGAAAATCGCTGTTGGAATAGGATACGGCCCGCAGCTCGCTGGCAAGGCGCAAATCATGGGAATAAACTTTCCGCGCCGTTGTTCGTGCTCTCGAGAATCTGGCACGAAGCTGCCGATCTCCGAAAACGAACCTTTGGTGCCAGCAAGAGACACAGTGAATTCCGCAGTTTCCAGAGCGCTTACGCCTTCTCGACCGCTTAACTGGATATGCGCGATTGGATCCCGTCTGTAGCCAATTTTGTCAACCACGCGAAGACTAGACATTTGCAACTCTACGTTGACGTGACATTCGGCCGAGGCGTTGACCCAACATTGCTTTAGTCCGTCTGTTCTCACTGGATCCGTGTTGACGGATCCTCCCATCGTCACGTCTAAATACAAAAGACGCGCTCATTCAAGAAATAAAATGTTACGTACCACGTGTCGCGAGGGTTATCCATACGGCATTTATTTGAGTTCTACGTCAAAAAAGAAAAAAAATCGAATTGATGAGAACGTCGGTTACCGAGAACGGTGGTCACCGCAGCCCATCGTCCTGAGATAGACGAGGGACAAAATTAGACTACTAACCATACATTCGAGGTCATTGTTCAGGCTATTCACACAAAAAAGGTCCTTAGAAAAGAAAAGAAGATCGTGTGGGCGTCCCCTTCCGCCCTTCCATTCAGCAAGGCTGCAGGCATGGAGCGCCTAGGCCT
>JAZHYW010051104.1:0-14117 GCA_037355805.1 Ixodes ricinus
TAATGGCCGATTCACACGACGGACTGATCCGCGGACGGATTGATCACGTGACGACATGTCCGCGGATCGTCCGTCTCCCAAGCGCATCCACACGAGGGACACGACGAGCAGACGCCAGCGAGGACGGACCGAACCTGTTCGCCACCCCACAGTGCCGCGAAACTCCAACATCGCACCGTGGCACCGTTGTCCAAGAGAGAAATCGACGTTTGCTACCGCGATAATAAATCGTACGCCGCTGTTACGTACAGATCGAGACAAAACACCGTGATAGGCTTCGCGCGAAGCGCCACAAGCTTTACTGACCCAAAGCATGAGAGTGACACAGGCGATGGTCCTGCTCGAGAAGGGTTCCGCGTAGAAGCGACGAAGTTCTGAGCTCGCGGAGGGGGTTCGAAGATGCCTTCACGCACTCCGCGCTCGTGCACAACACTCAAGTACACCACAACCACAAGCTAGAGGTCTTGCTCGGGGAAATCCTGATTGGACGTGCAAGAATTATCGCGGCGTGCTAGACGAGTTTTGACGGAAGCTTCTTGACGCGGACCCGGAGGAGTACCGGAACCTGCGTCGCGTCAGCCAGACAAGTTTCTGCAGTTTCTTTCACACGTGAAACCAAGAAACGCGCGACAAAATGAACCAGCGAACGAACAACACACAACGATGCGCCATTTTTGTTTTCATCGCCCAGAAACAAAACAAAAAAAGAGAGAACAATGTACCGTTGCCAGACTAAACGCTTTTCAAGTCGATCTCTCCCCAAAAGTCCGCGAGTGATAAAGGCGCTCGACTTTATCAGTCCGCGCGTCCGCAGACGAGGCGCGGATCGCAGGAATCGGTGACGTGCCGGTCACGTGGTACACGGTCCGCGGACGAAAATCGCGATTCGGTCCGTCGTGTGAATCGGCTATAAGCGACATCTCAAGAACTCTTCGACTAAAAGCAGATCTCCTGAACCACATTTTTCAACAACGCAACAGCTGCCACTGTCAATCGCAGTGCATGTTGTGTGGTTGTTTGTAATTATTTTTAAACTCGTTTCCCTCTTCAATGCATCACCTTGAGAGTATCTGAAAGAATTAATTAAATAAATACATAAATATTCGGTATGTCAAACACGTTTGGGTTTTTTTTTTTCCGCTACGGGAACAACAACAAAACAATGATTGTCATACCGAATATTTATTTATTTATAGTTGCATGGTACACCGTGTCTCAATTGAAAGATGTCAGCGACTCGAACTATACCGGACCTGGAGAACGTTCAACTTCACGTGGGTCATTCGGCTCTTCCGTTGCACTTCTTTAGCATGTTATGGTAGTTCATGGGCCGCGAACGAAAGCACTGGACACCCTCCATTTCCGAAATGGTAGGGACACCCGTTCGACTTGGGGAGCAACCGCTCGACGGCGGTCTTCGCCCCTCTCGCGCGGCCGTCCTGGGTCATTAGGGTCGTCTCTTCCCTGAATCTACTACCCGGTCGGGAACAAGATGCGGGCAGCAACCCGACGTCGGTTCGTGTGCCCATTGCACTCAGTCTTTCGGGAAGGAGGAGGAAAAACGGCCAGCGCCGACCACCAAGACGGGGCGTTGCGCAGCCCAAAGCGGTCCGGTCACGCAGGCCCGCGAACCGCCGCACCTGGCCACCTGGCCCACATTGATGGCGCTGAGCTCTGCGCGGGAGAGCCATCCGCGAAAGTGCGCGTGCGCCGCTTTCAATAAACAGGCGAGGAGGATTGCGCGAGCTTTCCGAGGATGATAATGCGCTCATAATGGGGCGCATGATTCCTGCGCCGTTCCGGCCGCGAGACCGCCCCAGCTCGCTGCGTCCCGGCGGCGCCGCACCCGCGCAGCTCGGGGAGTGTGCGCTGTGTTGAGGCGGGCGCGCACCGAACCTCTCGTTAGGGGCCCCAGCCTGCCGTCTGCGCTGACTCTTTATGGACTTCCGGACTGCGATTGAGCGGTGCACGGTTGTAGACTTTCCGCTTTTCTCCGGGCCGGCTGCCGCGAGCTGCTCCATAACCGCGAGCGCCTCCTCGTCTTCCTCCCGCCCGGATGTTTATTATATTTTTCTTCGACGATTGCGGGGGACCGGGAGGAAGGGGGACGGAGGGATTCAGACAACCTGAGATTGCGGCATAAATGCGGGGTATGGGGCAGTGTGATGAACGCGTCGCGGGCGTGCGGGCAGGCTGCTCGTTCTACGCCGGACTGCCTGCCTTCCGCGCGCAGCTTTTGCTGTTCTCGGTGGCACGTAGGCCGAGTTATGAGCTCTTTGTTTTGCAGCTTCGCTTCCGACGGCCGACCGGAACAATAGTGGAGGCGGTTAGTCGCATCCTTCCTCCCGCTAATGGTGTTGTTTCTCCGCAACGGCCTTGCCCGCCAATTGGGGGAAGGCACGGAGAGCGATCATTGTCGCACGGACGTGCGTGAAATCACTTGGGTGCCGATAAAACGACTTCGCGTGGGAGCTCTACCAGCGGGTCCTTTATCTGCGTCGTTGTATCTAGTGGGCCATCTTGGCATCGTGTATCGTGTGTGCCCGGGTGGGCGTGAAAGGGAGGGTCCAAGTTTGCGCTCTGTTCCCGGCTGCCCGTCTCATCTTGTTGTGTGTTGGATTTGAGCTCTTCGACCTTGTCTCGTTAGCATGCACTCTACGCTCAATTTGTGTACGATCATAGTCGACATTCTCTGAGACGCGAAAATTCACGTGTTTCGCCTTTCCACTGTTTTCTTCGCTGACTATTTGCTGGACACCACGCATGATCACAAAAAAACTGAGCCTCGCTGGACTTTGGCACGGAAGAAGGACATCGCGCAAGCCTCGCAAAAATGATGGCTTTCCAAATAGCATCCTTCATAGCCCCCACAGCCACCGTTATGGCACAGCTCCTTCAACAGAATTTCGCATAAGCGCTGCTTGCAAAGTTCCCCTATAGAAGCTTTCAGGCAGCTGCACATGGGCGCCGCCATAACCGACCTTCACTTTTTGTTCCCTCTTATTCGGTTCGATCCACTTCATCATTACCACAGCAGTACAGGTTATTGCCACTTTAGCTGCTGCTGTGTCCTTCTCCCTAGATAGGCCTTTCTGGAGGCTCATCAACGCCCGCTTCAGTGGCTCGAACATCTCGGTAACGAGAGAAGGTCGGCAATGGCGGCTCAATCTGGCGCCTGTTTAAAGCGTCTATTCGACGGCTGCGGGAGGGAAGACTGCGAGAAACCGGAAGTTTCCACTCGCGAAGCCTCAAGAAAGAGCACAATGAGTAAGGCATAGAGTAATATAGTAAAACGTAAAGAGTGGCCACTCCCATAGGCCCCAGCGGCCCACTCGACTACCAGCGCTCCTAGCGGCCGCCGTGAATTGTTTCTCGACTTCCTGTTTGGATGCTTTCGGTTTCGTTTTTCAACATGGATAGAGTCACAGAATACTAGTAGTCAAATGAATGGATAACTAGTATTAGTGCGTCCAACTGTATTGCGCGGTAGCTTGCGCCACCTAGGCTGTCGTGACTAACTACAATTTTAAGGACAGAACGAGTGGGTTGGTAAGAGATAATTAAACTTGAGGAAGAAAACGAGAAGGACGGACACCTCACAAACTTCCAACTATGGTTGTCCGTCCTTCTCGTTTTCTTCCTCAAGTTTAATTACAATTTTAAATTTGTTTACGGTTGCTAATTTAGAATTTACTTGGGCGTTTGAGTTGTGTATTCAACAACTCAAAAGCACGCTTATATTTATTTACAATTTCAGGACAGACAGGTAACGAGGTAACCGTGTACAATCCTAGTCTGAAATATAAAACTATGTCACGGAACAGGAAAAAAAGGACAACCAACAGAAGGCAGCAATTAACAAATATTAAAATTTTTATTTTGGCCACGAACATAACCATAAAAAGTAGTTACTTTACTTAAAAAACAGAAACAAAAGACCGTGAAAATTATTTTTGCACTTAATTTTTTCACGACGTGTTACAAAGGATATTTTTCAGAAAAACATCATCAGCCTTTTTGTACAGGTTTGAGGGAGGAAACACCTAAAAGTTCACAACTGACACCAAAGCCGGGTGACCCAATACGAAGGATCCATAGCAATAAAGAAACATTCAACACGAACACACTAGAAAAAAAACACACATCAAGTGGTTCTGCAGTCGCTAGTAAAGACTGGTCGACTGCTGGCCTGCTACCTGGTCATTACAAATTATACCTGGAAATGCTCGACGTGCAGTGTGCACTGTTCTGTTAAGTACCGCATTTTCCGGACTATAGTCCACACACAGGGTAGATGGTATAGGTTTCAAAGTCCACACAAATTTGCTTGTGTGCCCACACAAACAAATTCTCCTAAGTAGCTCGCCGTGTAAAATGCCACCCTTGTTAGCGCACAAAAACTTCTAGTATCAAATATTAAGGCACAAAAAGACGCTTAGCATAACAAATCATTATTTAACAATCTGTTATCCACAAATTCCGTCGCATCTATCATAAGGAACAATCTTGCAAAAACAAATCCTTGTATATTCCACACCTGCACATTGTCCCCACAACATAAAATTGCAATTCAAAACATGACTAGCCCGCGGCTCTTGTCCAAACAATGTGTCTCTTCTTGCCTATGTACAAGCTGCACATCAAACTAAAGCAGCAATCGTGAACAAGACCAGGAAAGGCCCAATGACACCCAAGTTGCGTGACCAATGGACAGGACTATGCAACTTTGTTCCCGGTTTCTTGCACGTTCTTCCGTTGTTACCGCACCACGCTTCGCAGCAGTAGCTACCGTAGCTGGGCATTTCGACGGCGTGCGCTGCAGAAGAAAATTTACAGAATTGGCGCCGTGAGATTCCGATATGCCTGCGAAAAGGGAGCTGGTCATGACACAATAAACTGTACTATTATACAAAACTCAAGGTCAAGTTCGTACTGTATAAATCACGAGGTAACCACGGTGCACGAGCAGCGCCCTTAAATAAAAAGAGGAATTACATGTCAGTATACACCAACTCGAACGACGTGAAACCAATGTTTCGGCGCCTCATGATACTATGGTTCACTATGGTTCACTATGGTACTCCAGCATACTCCAGCGCGCGGGGCGCACCGAATTACGCAGATGATCGGATGCCTTGCTCACCTGTGATTTAATTTCTTTGAGCTGGCTGTTCTCGACCAGATCAAAAGCACGGTGCTGCGGCATGTACTTTCAACATTAATAAGGACAAAACCTTACGCAAAGAACGAAAAACCCGGCGCGAGTAGGATGAAACCACACCACATTGAGCGAAGCGTCTCAGGACCTCTCCTTGGCGTCACCGACTCTCGGCCCCCGCAGAAACTGTGTGCACAGCTACATTTCACCGTAAGTGCCAGGAAAGAAACAACTACAAGAGAGAGCTGGACGCTTTAAATGAGCATGTAATGCGCGCGTTTGAGAAGTGAAAGCTGGAATCAGCGTCGCTGAAGACAACGCGCACGTGTTTGCAGCGTCAGACGCTTCTGCCCTGCTGCATTTCACGCTATGAAACCTGATGGAACAGAGAAAAGCGGCGAGCCCGAAAGACGCTGACGCCCAACAGACCCGTGAAACACTCCTCATGTGGTTGCGTAATAGTGTTTTGAAATGGCTCACCTTTTCCACGAAGTGAACACCGAGAAATCCACTTGAGGACAGGAACAGCAGGCAGACTGCCCGAGCCCCCGAGCCCCCGAGCCGCCGAGCCCAACACCCAGGCTGCTGTTATGGCGGCGTTTTGCCCAAGCGGACGTCGCAATCATTGGAATATTTTTCTCTAACCTTCGAAGCTACTAATAATTTTAAAAGCTTCTAAATTAAGATAGAACAATTTATGAACGGTGCAAATATAACAAATGTATGAATAATTAGGCACCATGGCGCCAGCTGGCGGCTGCCGTGAAACCTACTTCCTGGGCCGCGATAGGGTCCGAGTGGCCACTCTTTACGTTCTACTATATTACTCTATGGGTAAGGCGGTGACTCGGAGCGAGTATGTTTTAACCCAAATCCTGGCGGGTCAAATAAAATAGAAGGATGTGACCAAAGGGGGAAAAGAATAATAATAACGATTACAAAAATTAAATAAACCAGGATCATTTGATTTAAATCAGATTTATTGGATGTAAATCAGGTTAATTGCATTTAAATCACCGAATATATTAAATAGCGATTCCTTACCACTAGAGGTGTTCTCAACATGGCAGACTGATTGATCAATTTGTCCGATATCACTGATAACATTGCGGAAGAAAGAGTTACTGTATATGTAAAGATTAATTAACTTTTTATTGGCGTAATCCCCGCCCTATTAGAAGAAACCGCCTAATTGTTTAGTAGCTTAAAAGATTTATTTAATTTTTCTTTCGCGTTTGTACTTGATTGCAATAGGACATTCCTTTTCTCTTTTTCGTTTCCTTTGCGTTCTCATTTTGTTGGAGTAGGATGTTGCGTGGCTGACAAAAAAAGTGGAAGGTGGAAATCGAGCTCGACGCTCCGATTTGCTCAGAAGAGCACTTCTTTTGCTCGTGTTCAGCCTGATATAAATTTTCCTTGCTTGATGATTCTTTAATCTAAATACGAAAGCATCAAATGACAGACAAACGGTAAATAAAAAAAATACTTTAGAAAATATTTTTGCGGCAATGGTTTGATTTAAATCACGGTCTAAATCATGATTTAAATTATGATTTAAATCATATTAATTTTTATTGTGCACCCTGGACTCGTCATTGCAACAGTGATATGTTCTGGTGTCTGGATGGTCCCGGTTAGAAAAGGGGCTATTGTTTTAAGTATAATTTCTTTGAAAACTTTCTCTTCATTCTTTTTAGATTTTCTAAACCTTTTGTTGTCTCCGAAGCGTGCCGAATTTCAGGGAAGGTGGCGGAACGTGCGTTCCGAATGACCGGCGGCGGCGTGGCCCGGCTCGCGTGTGCCGCCCGCCGTCCCATCGGTGGTGGTGGCACCTCGATCGGAACGGGCGGCTCCCGTCGCCCGTCGCCGCTCCCCCTTGGAATCCCCTGCATGATTCATGCCGGCAACCTTGGCGCCTGCTTACTCATTCCCGGCTTCGAGTCGCCGCTCTCCGGCCGTGGTGCGAGGAGGGGGGGGTCCATTCGAGACCCGCGGCTCGTCATAAATTGGTTCCCGGCCACCGCAATTTACTCCCCAATTGGTGTGTCTTCATTCTGCGCAGAACCCCCCAGCGGGGCAAAATTGCCGGGGCAAGCGGTAGCACCGCGTCCTGCACGGCGGCGCTTGTTCGCGGGACGTTGGTTACCATGTCGTTGAACAGGCGGTCGCCAATGCAAACAAATAGAGTGGCCAAGGGTTAACTGCTCCGCAAAACAATCTAATGCTGCAATTGTTTTTGTTTTTTTTTGTCGTGACGTGTGCCATTGACATGTTCGCGAACTCAACTAAGATAAACTGTAGTATTAGTTCCGGGCGCGACCAAGAGCATCGTTGAGGTCACGTTCTGGAGTTGAAGCGCTGCCAAAGCACATGGCCGTCGCGGGCTCATGCCTGAGCTTCCGCCGTGGGTTTACCACGTCTCGACATTGAAAATTGGCACCAACGAAATAGCCTGTTTAACGGTAACGGTTTTCGTGTATTTTCTGTTTACGTCTTCTGCAGTATTGTATTTGTGTTTTCTTGTATTTCAACTTTCGCCAGCGATACGATGGAGTTGTGAAAGCATATCGGAAAACGGTTTCTTTCGAGTTGCGGATTTGCAACTCCAGAACAGGTGAAGCCACCGAGCGTAAAAGGCGTGAAGGGGAAGAGCGGGTAGCTACCGCCTGTCCAAGTGTGCACAAAAACTGGCGCGGCCTGGCGGTTGAAAATATGAAACGGAGGAATCGGGTGATCAAACGTACGAGGTGAGCTTTACCGCACGCAGCGCTCACAGCTTTGGCGGGCGGCTATCTTTTCGTGCCTCACAGACAAAAACACGAGCGCACTCATAATAAATTAATCAGTACGCGCGTCTCCGGATAACCTTGTTTGACCGATAATTGAGTTTCAGAAAAGTTTAATAGCTTCTCTGAAGCCTTCAAATTAAAGGCTGTTCTATTCCCTACCATTAAAAGAAACTCAGCCCGACAATGCGATCAATGCCCGCTTGACTTGCATCGCGCTGCAGTGCCTGTTGGCTTTTATGTTGGCTCGTTTTAGTTGCGTTCGTGCAGGTCCTTTGATGCCGACTCTAATGGTCTCCCGAATGAAGCTGGAGGTTGCAAAGATCGAGCTGACTTCCTTCTGCACTCCTTTTCTTATTTGCTACATCGCATCGTTCCTTATGGAAACTGTCATTTTCATTCGTGTCTGGGCCTATTTGCTCGTAGCACAATCGCACGACTGTTCTGAATCTGCGTGTTTCTGGTCCCCTTCCTGCTTCCTCTGTGTAGTCCTCAAATTTCTGGCTTTCGTTCGAGAGGTATGCTTGGAAGGTCACTTTACTTCCCTCCTATTTTTGATTTCATTCTTTTACGTAAGTAGAGAAAAGAAGGGAGAAAACGGCGAGGACCTTCGTCTTTCGAGCTGTTCGAAAACTATTTTGCTCCTTAATGAGGTACGAAAGAAGAAAGCAGAAAACGCTTAAAAAACGACAATAATGTCTTCCCCGTTCAGCGCGTCTACGCTGGAGGCCGAAGAAAACGAAAACTAATAGGCGCCATTTTTCAGTCTTCCCTTTCGGGCTGGCCGCTTTCCCGTTTGATGTACGGACGGCGCGCGTTCGGGTTGGCCCGCTACGTTCCAATAATGAACGGGGACGAAGGAGGCAGGCGTCTTCATCCGGCGGCCGTGTCTTCTGGCGGCGGCGAGATTGCTTCTTCAAGGATGGATGACATCTTCGCACCGGCCCCAAGGCGAGCCCCGCATGCTCGCATCAAGGGACCGCGAACATGGCATTCGGGCCACCCCCAGCGGCACAGGAATCATTTGCTGCACCAACTGTTGAAGGTCGCGCCGAAATCGTCGGTGGCAACTATACACCATTTCAACGTTTACAACGCAACGTCGGTGGTCGAGGGTGTTAGCGTACCAAAACTCAGATTGCGTGGAGCGAAAGCTTGCTCTCCTCTTCCCTTCTTCTTCTTCGGGTTAAGGCTCACCTTCGTGCACGATGGTGGCACCTGTGATCGGCACAGCACCAAAGCAAAACACGAGGCCAGCCACTGGCCGCACACCACCACCACACCGCGAAAAAGGCGAGCACGATACGCCGCCGATACCGTGGCCGCCGAGGAGGGACCTCATACCTCAGCGCCCTCCGCGGCGGCGCGGAACTAACTACTCCTGATTCGAGGCTAGCTGCGAACACGATCTGGTCGCTCGCTCCCCGCGGGAAGAGCGGCCAGAGTCATCACCTAGATGTGCTTCTTCTACCGTAGTCTTGGCTAAGTTTGTCATCCACAGCATGAACCAATGTCACCATACAATGACTGACCAACGTCACGCTGCGTAAACGGTGAACATTTTTAGGCGAGATGTTTTGGTGGCATCCTCTTATCGTTTGTGCTCGTAACGTTGCGACCAGGATTCGCCTCAATATTTGCAATCCTGATGTTCTACTATCAGTTGTATTTAACTATAGTTCGAGGGTATGCGTAAAGAGCACCGTGAAGCTTATACAGTCGTTTCATCATAGCTTGGCAAGCGGTGGAAGCTGCAGAGCAGAGTGAGCCAATAAAGACATCGGATGGAGGCACGTGACAGCGCACTAGTAAACTCATGTGGGGCGCTGTCACTCCGCATTCCGGCGTTCTATTGGCTCACTGGTGCCGTAGCTTTCTCTCTTTGCCGGGTTATGGTGAAACGGGAGCATAATCATTGCGTGCTCATCATTATCATCATCCTCAAAGTAGACTTTCTGATATTACTGTAATCTTCGTCGAAGAAAGCAGAATAAATCCCACTATAGACTTCGTAGCACGTGTGCTCTTGGACACTTGTGAAATGCCGGCCACAGCGACCTTTGCCACCCAAGATCTCCGATGCTCACTGGCATAGCCGAGCCCCTTTTTCGCTGCGTGGCTGCGAAGTTTGTATAACAGGAGTACGTTAAAACGCACCTTGAAATCTAGCGGAAGTTGGATTAAAAAGTGAGCAAAATATTTCGATTGCTTGACTTCGGTTCCTTAGGATCTTCAAGGTCCTGAGGACCCTAAAGACTTCGTAGCACGTGTGCTCTTGGACACTTGTAAAATGCCGGCCACAGCGACCTTTGCCACCCAAGATCTCCGATGCTCACTGGCATAGCCGAGCCCCTTTTTCGCTGCGTGGCTGCGAAGTTTGTATAACAGGAGTACGTTAAAACGCACCTTGGAAATCTAGCGGAAGTTGGATTAAAAAGTGAGCAAAATATTTCGATTGCTTGACTTCGGTTCCTTAGGATCTTCAAGGTCCTGAGGACCTAAAGACTTCGTGGCAGGTGTGCTCTCGGACACTTGTGAAATGCCGGCCACAGCGACCTTTGCCACCCAAGATCTCCGATGCTCACTGGCATAGCCGAGCCCCTTTTTTTCGCTGCGTGGCTGCGAAGTTTGTATAACAGGAGTACGTTAAAACGCACCTTGAAATCTAGCGGAAGTTGGATTAAAAAGTGAGCAAAATATTTCGATTGCTTGACTTCGGTTCCTTAGGATCTTCAAGGTCCTGAGGACCCTAAAGACTTCGTAGCACGTGTGCTCTTGGACACTTGTGAAATGCCGGCCACAGCGACCTTTGCCACCCAAGATCTCCGATGCTCACTGGCATAGCCGAGCCCCTTTTTCGCTGCGTGGCTGCGAAGTTTGTATAACAGGAGTACGTTAAAACGCACCTTGAAATCTAGCGGAAGTTGGATTAAAAAGTGAGCAAAATATTTCGATTGCTTGACTTCGGTTCCTTAGGATCTTCAAGGTCCTGAGGACCCTAAATGACTTCGTAGCACGTGTGCTCTTGGACACTTGTGAAATGCCGGCCACAGCGACCTTTGCCACCCAAGATCTCCGATGCTCACTGGCATAGCCGAGCCCCTTTTTCGCTGCGTGGCTGCGAAGTTTGTATAACAGGAGTACGTTAAAACGCACCTTGAAATCTAGCGGAAGTTGGATTAAAAAGTGAGCAAAATATTTCGATTGCTTGACTTCGGTTCCTTAGGATCTTCAAGGTCCTGAGGACCCTAAAGACTTCGTAGCACGTGTGCTCTTGGACACTTGTGAAAATGCCGGCCACAGCGACCTTTGCCACCCAAGATCTCCGATGCTCACTGGCATAGCCGAGCTCCTTTTTCGCTGCGTGGCTGCGAAGTTTGTATAACAGGAGTACGTTAAAACGCACCTTGAAATCTAGCGGAAGTTGGATTGAAAAGTGAGCAAAATATTTCGATTGCTTGACTTCGGTTCCTTAGGATCTTCAAGGTCCTGAGGACCCTAAAGACTTCGTAGCACGTGTGCTCTTGGACACTTGTGAAATGCCGGCCACAGCGACCTTTGCCACCCAAGATCTCCGATGCTCACTGGCATAGCCGAGCCCTTTTTCGCTGCGTGGCTGCGAAGTTTGTATAACAGGAGTACGTTAAAACGCACCTTGAAATCTAGCGGAAGTTGGATTAAAAAGTGAGCAAAATATTTCGATTGCTTGACTTCGGTTCCTTAGGATCTTCAAGGTCCTGAGGACCCTAAGTGCATGGCCTTGACTCACTAAAGGGTGATTTTCATAAGTCCTGGACTTACAATCACCCAAGTCATGAATACAAGTCCTGGACTTAAAATCCCCTTTCGTAACTTTAGTCCAGGGCTTGAGTCACCAAACGATGATTTTAATAAGGCATATTAGGAGTTTTAGAATAGCGCACGCTGAAGCTTTGCGTGCGCAAAGAATAACGTCGTCGCCAGTGCGCATGCTCCGAACGCAAACCAGGTTTTGCGCTTTGCGTGCGCAATTTTAGCGTGCGCTATTTCTCCGGAAATAGCGTGCGTACGCAAAAAGTCTTTGCGCTTCTCCAAGGAGGATTTGTGATGAGAAGTTGGCTAAAGCCAAGACGAGCACAGTTAAAAAATGGCGGCTCCCAGGACCATGGCTGGGGCCGCTTTGGCGGCGTCGTGAGTGCGACGTCGGCGGCATCCTCGCGACTGCGATTTTCAATATGGGACTGACATTGTACTCGGTTTGGCAACGATCACCGGCAACTTGATGCTTGATGACGCGCAGAACATTTCTCGGTGAAGGTACGATGTGCGAGAGGTCAGTACACGAGACCTCTCTTGCCGAGGCGACGCAAGCGGACACGACCGGTCAACCGCTCGCGTCGCATTGTCATGTTTAAACAAATTTAAAAAAGTACTCGGACTAAAAAACACTTGTTTTTCTAAAGTTGCAGCATTTCGTAGTAGAAGTAAAATTGTGACTGTATCTTGGTGGCGTCATAAGCGCGAGATGCTTGGGCTTTTGCGTCGCGACGGAGAAACCGCTATTCTAAAACTCTCTTGCGTCGCGTGCGCCACATGCGAGCGCCAAATGATAGCGCTAGCGTGCGCTAAAATATGCGTACGTAATTCTAAATCTCCCCATTTCCACGAAACCTGAAATGCGGTACAGGTCGACAGTTACCGTGTCCCAAAATCCCAACACACAAAAAATATCACTCGCACAGCGCTGAACCATTAACTGATTTGTATTTCAACCTCCTCTTCGACCCGCGAATGGGCTGCCAGCCCAACAAACAAGAGAAAGGAAGGAACGGGGAAAGACGAAGGCAAAGGAGGAAAGTTGAAAGAAAAAGAAAAAGGGTAAGAATAGAAAGACCAGGAAACATAATATACAGTTCCTCCTGCTTTCCTTCACTTTTCACCTCTTCCTTCCTTTCTCTTGTTTGTTGGGCTGGCAACCTATTCCTTGGGAAGTCGAAGAAGAGGAAGTTTAAATACAAATCAGCTAAGAGTTCAGCGCCGTGTGAGTGTATTTTTCTGTGTGTGCTTGGATTTTGAGTAATACTGCCATTAATGGTGCGCTGGCCTCGCAAATGAGGCCTTACCTAACTCCAGCCCAACTCTGCAGGGCGGATGGAACGAGATTTTAATAAGGGTTCCTGCTTTGGGAACATATTCCCAAAACTTGGCTCCCCCTTTTTTTCTTCTTTTTTTTCATGGTTTGCGGGAACCCAGTTTTTACGTAAGCCTGCCGCGCCACTCTCACTAGTGGGGATAAACATTAAGTGAGGAAACACGATGCCAGGCCACAATGGTAACAGTAAAGGCTGTGGACTCTTCAGCACCGAGCCCTCGATCTTGCTGCCAGGCGTGACGCCTCGTCAACTGCGAAATCTCTGGGTGCGGCAGGCTTTTCAACGCAGGTTTACTCGGTCACCGCAGCAATCGAGTGTGGGGCTGTCAAAACTGGGTTCGAGCACGATGCGTTTTTTAACGCGATAGCATTCTTTAGCCACCCCCCCCCCCCCCGGATTTCTTCGACTTTCTCGGCCCTTTAATGCGCGCAGTAGGTAATGCGCAGTAAACCATTTCAGGTCACATTCTCAAACTCCTTCGCGCCCGCACCTCTTCGAAGGGACTCCGACGACCTTGACGTCGTCCTCAACGTCGTCCCAGACGTCCTCCTCGACGTCGTCCGAGGCGACGTCGTCCCAGACGTGGTCCTTGAGATCGTCCTTAAGGTCGTCCTCAGAGCGTCGTCCTAGACGTAACGTCTCACGCCGTCGATACCTTGAGGTTGTCCTAGACGAATGCTGTCGCAACTCATAGAGCAACCAACATACAGGTGGTCTTTACAGTTATTCTTTTCTCCAGTAAACAACAAAACATTCGCTTCTATCACGGGCGTAAACCTTGAGTAGTGGGGAAGCACAGCAGAGGAACAAAACGGTGAGATATGTCTGCAACTTAACTAAAGCCCGATTCACAGAGGTGCAATTTTTCTCGCGAGGTTTCGCAGTTGTGACGTCGCCCGTGCGGCAGAAAAAGTGAGGTGAGGCGGCGGTGGCTCAACGCCAGCCGCTGCGAAATCGCAAGCAAAATCGCATGATGTGAAACAAGGTCAATACCTTCGGGGGGGGGGGGGGGTTGAATATTATTTCTTTTTTTGTCTAAGT
>JAZHYW010051108.1:0-42373 GCA_037355805.1 Ixodes ricinus
CAAAAAAAACACGTAAATTTCTTTTTTCCGTCAAATGTTTGGCGTTATGCACTTTTTAGAATGTGCGCTCACATGTTCCTCCCGCGCATGTCTGGGACGCATTTGTATAGTCAGATCTATGAAGCACATCACCTGGGTTCCACCAACAAATCCAGACGCGTCGTAAGTCACCTGTGAAACGATGAAGCTTTTGCTCGAACAAAAATAGTATTACTGTCGTTCGTTTTTGCATATTTCGGTTAAACTCACTGCAGATGCTATGTACTTCTCGAGATACAAATTCGATTTTTTGGTTTTCACAAACTTTTAAAGGGATACTTCAACGAAATTTGAAATATACCCGTCGTGTTGAAAAATAGGTTGAATATGATCCGCAATATCCATAAATGACAATCGCACGTTTGTATTTTGAGACTGGTGGCTGTATTTCTCTTTTAAACGGCCCACTCTGGCAAGCGCTCGGAGAACAGCTAGCGGAGAGCATGTGACATCCAACGCAATCCTGACGTAGTTCGCCTCGGGACGAGCAAAGCTACAGCGAGGCTGACTTCGAGAGGATGGCCTAGTCGTTCCAGCCACTGAAGCGGCTGTTTTTGTACGATTTTTGAGTGAGGGGTTAATCTTCTATAATCTTGTAGGGGGACAATAGCGACTTCTGCGACACACAAAAGGGATTCTCGGGAAAAGGGGAGTTCCTCGTTCCACTCTTCTTTCGTCGTGGCCGGAGGCGAGACAGTTACCGTCACTAGCCGTCAAGGTTCCTAGATAGGCATAAGAAACGAGGCGTTAGCGACATCCACCAGGTGCTTTTTGCTAATCGTCTAATTCGATTTAAAATCCCTTTTGTCACTCTTTTAACGAGATATTTGTGTGTGTTCGATGTGATACTGTTCCTTTGAACGTATATGGACCAAAAAATGAGCGCCGAAATTTCGTTGTAGTACTCCTCTAAGTCCCTCAAGCTTTCGCTTAGGCTTCAAAGTAAATTTATATGACCTTTTTAAAAACTGCAGTTTAATTAACAACGAGTCAAAGTGACCTTGACGCCAATTGTACTGTGTTTTAGTTTGAGTTTTCAAGACATCAAGGTATGCATCTAAATTTACGTTTAAGTTCTGGGAATGGCTTCCCGACTGAAAACAAAACCCTCAAGAATTATGGATACGGATTGAACGGTATGTCATTTTGATTTGCGGGGCTTCGAGTTTGTACGTACCACGGGTGTTTTATGAAGTGAGCGTGTGCGAAGACGAAGATAATGAAGTGAAGAGTTTCGAAGCGTCCAAAAAGCGGGACAGCATCTGAGGCACCATTCAACACGAGATGAATGAGGAGGCCGTAGTGCTGAATTTTCATTGTCACCGAGGGAGAGACTGCACACGAGTGCTGCGTCAGCGTTGGGCTGATACTTGCGTCTTCACTGATTGAATACCAGTTTTTAGAGATTTGTGTTTGTCCTTTGTCCCTCTTGTTCCCTTCTCAAGGGATTATTTTCATCATTCTTGTCCAGCTTGCTTGCACCTTTGCATTTAATTGCATTATAATCATAACTTTAAATGGCAAGCTTCACCCTTGTTGGTGTTAGACTGGTGGCAGCTGATAAAACCCGTTTGCTCTACTGACGTGTAACCCCTGGTTAGCTCAGTTGGTAGAGCACTCCACCTCTAATGGAGAGGTCCCGGGTTCGAGACCCGGACCAGGCGGATTTATTCGGTCGCGCACCAGTCACCTAGCTGTGTTTGGAGATTTGTGTTTGTCCTTTGTCCCTCTTGTTCCCCTTCTCCAGGGATTATTTTCATCATTCTTGTCCAGCTCGCTTGCACCTTTGCATTTAATTGCATTATAATTATAACCTTAAATGGCAAGCTTCACCCTTGTTGGTGTTAGACTGGTGGCAGCTGATAAAACCCGTTTGCTCTACTGACGTCTAACCCCTGGTTAGCTCAGTTGGTAGAGCACTCCACCTGTACCGGAGAGGTCCCGGGTTCGAGACCCGTGTTCGAAGTCGGCGAGAAGCGTCGAAGTCGGCGAGACAGCAAAGTCGAACGTGGGGGCAAAACTGCCCCGCTCGCCTTGCGGAATCACTTATGTACCCTCGTGGGTTTCTCGATCGTTCGGCGTAGAACTTTCGGTTCGTAGAACATTCGGAACTCGATCATACGCGAATGTCCTCGAACTTACGAGAAGGACAAGTTGAAAGAATAAATAAAGGAAAGTTCGCCGACTGGAATCGAACCTAAACCTTCCGCGCGACAGTCAAGCGCGGTAACCACCCGGCCACGCACGCGCTTGCTCGCCAACGCGCGTGGCAATATGACGTTCGCTTTTAATTAGCCGAGTGTGTAAAAGTTGTTGCGATCTTTTTATGCAGCCGTAGCTTATTCTTTAGTTTTACATACTGCCAAGCAAAATAATGCAGTGGAAGGTTTGTGCATGCCAGACACTAAAGGTAGAGACATTGAAGAGCACTTAGCAAAAAAAAATATTTGAATATATTTACGATCCCCCCCTCTTTTTTAGCGGCCTTCTCGCTAATTAGCCTTTCCAAGCAGGGCAAAGAATCTTTTGAACTGTCTCTTAAAAAAATGGCCGCAATCTGCGTCTCCTTTGTTTCGTTGCGCACTGCCTGTGCCGTTCTGAGCTCCTCAAGGTCTCCATTTAGCCAAGGAAGGATGCATTTCCACTTGAGTTACATGTTTTCCACCTGTTGCGGGGAACAGGTGTTAATGATACCGCCTGTCTGCAGCCCGCGAACCGGCTGCCGGGCCTGTACGCGGTGTGCTGGGCCTCCGAACTGGTGGCGGGCGAAGGGGTCCCGGTCGGCGTCGGCCTGGTGGTGCTGGTCGGCCTTCAATAGCAGCAGCTGCCTCATCAGGCTCAAACGGCGCCTCATCCTCGTCCAGCAGCCACTACGACGGCTGGTAATCTTTCGCTCCCCGGATTTGGGCACATTGCGGGAAACGACCCCGCGTGCCACCTAGACCTTGTGGTTGAAGGCCCAAACTTCTGGGCCAACCACGTTAGTTCTGGACGCGCATTCACTGGTGCTTTATTGACCCTGAGGATAATCCACAAAAATGTTAGTCATGTCACCCCTGTACATAGTTCGACCGCACTCTTATTAGTTTTTCAAGAGATAGTTTTGTGTGTATGTGGATCAAGCTAGATCCCTCAGCTCTCGGCCGTCGTGGCTTCTTAGTTTCGAAAGTAGCAAGGCTTGAACAGAGCCACTCTAGAGCGCAAAGATCAATCCCGACCTTCGCTGTTGCGGCTATTAGTTGTGAAAGTAGCTGGGCTCGAGTAGAGCCAGTCTAGAGAGTGCAGGTCAAGCGCAATCTTAGGCTGTTGAGGCTATTTGTTTTATAAATAGCTAGCTTCAAGTTAGGCCAGTCTGCAGTGTTGATGGTGGTCACCCAATTTTTCGGTTGCTTGTCCCTGTGGTTCTTTCCAATGGCAATGAGACTAGTATGATAAATAGCATATGTGCTCAGGGTAGTACCAAGTTTACTGAGTGTATGCTGGTCGCTGCTTAATAGATGGTACTAGATGTGCAAGCACAGGATGACTTCTTAGTAAGTGTGTACCAAAAAAGACATTCTTCATGTCGGCAATGTGCATGTTGCATGTCCATTTTGCAAGTGTTGCGCAAGCTTGCTGTCAGTGTATGTGCTCAGCTGCAGCGAGCTCAGCTATGGCCTCCAGGGAATACTACCTGCGAAATGAGTGACACATGAAAGCATCAACCTTACACACGCATATTTATGTAACAGACTCTCAGCTTTGTGCGTGCATTCGTTTGAATTGGCATCTCAATACAATAAACCCCAAAGAAAATGAGGTCCAAGTGTTGTGTTTGTGACGTTCATATCTACACTGATGTAGAGTTTTCGACATAAAACAACAAATTCACGTGGCTGCTTGCCATGTCTCGGCCTTATCTCATAAACTTCTAGCGTGTGTATCTTGTAGTGATGGTTTAGTTTAAACACAATAACCTTTGTATTGTTAGCATAGCTTGACTCTGTCTGAAAATGTATCTTCTAGCATTTCAGCAGTGTACCAGACTAATTCTGCTATCGATAAGCGCAGTAGTCTTTCATTAAAGTGCCGACCTTGACTTTTAACTGAAATAACATTGCTCGAAGTTTCAATGTTCTTGAATGCACACAGATCCTTCTTGCTTTGAAGAGAACACGCCGGAATGTTTCCTCGAGTGGGCCCAGTATTTAGTATTAGGGTATCCAAGATACAGCTATGAATGAAATGTTAGCTTTGCTAATAGAACCCCCAACCTTGTCAGCCTCAAAAGGCTAGACTTGTTTGCATCAAATGGCACGTACGTAGAAAGAGGAGTAACATGACAGCTCACTGGTCGGTGTCGATGCACGGAAAGTTGGGAATTAAAATGTTTGAATCTAGAACTCTTGGCTAGTTCTATAATTTAGCCGGGAAAATGAGAAGTGAACAAAATTCCACGAGCTCATAGAATGTCTGCTTGATTGCATTGAAATCTTCAAATACAGAGCTCTCGACTACTTCTATAATTCTGCCGGGGAAATAAGAAGTGAATAAAATTCATTGAGCACATAGAACATGTGCATCGTTTTATGTGCGGTAAAAAAAAATGTATAATAAACTCGCTGGTCGTCGAGTGTGCCTTCGTAAAAAGCGTCAACTCTGCGAGCACACATAATGTGTGCTTTATTTTTATGTGCAGTAAAGAAAAACTTATAATAAACTCTCCAGTAGTGGAGTGTGGCTTCGTAGAAAGTGCAAACTCTACAGCTGAAATATTGTACATTCTGCATTTTGTTTTCTTCGTTTCATTTGTGGCACTATGCGGTGCGTCGGTGGATGCCGCGAGTTTAGTACGGATGCGAGCTGCCATGTTTTATTTTTAGCGACTAAGTAATTGTGTTACATTTCTCTCGAATTACGCGTTTTCTTTTCTTCATTTCCTACACTAACTTAAACGTTTCATCATCGCACCAAATTATATTCTTCTTTACCTTGGAAGTGATTCCGGATGGACCGGCGACGTAGGGTGCTATTCCCTTTTGTTAAAAAAAATGCATCGGCACGAATAGACATTAGTCTAAACACCTTTATTCGGCGTACACGCTCAACGTCGACGATTGTGGTGACAGACGACACGACCACAACCGCAGTTTGCTGTCGCTTTTCACATGTAACCAAGGTTTGCACGAAATACACGACTAGGTTATAAGACTGTCTTCGTTTTTCGCTGCCCAAAACGACCGCGGCGTAGCAGAAGCAGACGACCCCGTGTCACGTCCACGTCTCGATTTTTCTTTTTTCCCCGTTTTCCCCAGATTCCCTCTCGAGGGTACTGCTCACTCAGTTGTAGTTAGCCGAATCAAATCCTGACTTTGCCCAGACCATTCTCAATTCGTTTTGAGCAAGCGGCTCAACCGGCGCGGCGCCCTTGGTCTGAGCGGAGGCCCAAGCTGAGACCTCCACAGAAAACAAAATGTCGGACGTGGCTACTGCATCCACCACACACCGGCAAAAAGTCATTTTTACCTGGTTAACGATTTCGTTAAAGCGAGTTTAGACTTCTTCAACGCCATCGACGTTTTCGACCGGTAAACCTGCCACGACTGATTCGTTTCCGGTTTAGCGTTTTTTTTTTCTCAATCCTTTGTTCTCCTGTGAGCTCGAGGACCATCGAGTCAACCATGTCACCCCTGTCCTGATGCCAGCGCTCGTTCCGTTAGAACGTCTTCGCTATTGGCAGCTTCTGTTCGTGACACCGTGAAACCACTTAACGTACCAGCAGTTTCTGCGCATTCTAAATCGATCCACCACGGTGTGTGCAATGAGTGAATTATCCCCAACTCTCTTCAAACAGGCGCAACATCAACGATCTCGACAGTTGAGAAATAATATCAACTGCACAAGTGTTTAGCTTTTTTTTGTGAAGGCAAATGATAATAAGCTTGGCATAATTAGAAGATATGTTTCCAGTAAAATTACTGACCAATGCAGCGCCATCCATTCAACAATAAACAGAAAGCAAGACGTAGTGCGTAGTTTTGTTGTTCAGACGATGTTCAACGACTGGTCACGAAGTTGACCGAGGGATTAAAATTGCAGTTCCGAAGTGATCAGTTCTTTGTGTAATAATGTGTTTAGTGCTTAAAAACAGTTCGAGACCCAACCAGGTTCACAAAATATCCCCGTCAACTCCAGACGGACGGAATGTTGTAAAAACATTTTAAAGGATAGCGAGTTGCTCAATACGTTATTGCAGTGCTTACGAACGTTCGCTAGGTTGGCATGGCGTGGCTATTTATTTTCGAATCGAAACTACGCTAGTATTTCCGTTGTTTGTCGTGCTCGAATTTAAGATATATTTCCCCTCTTAAGGAGGCCACCAGCAGCGGAGCTCCTCGGAGCTGATCAGAGGGCCAACGCCGGACAAGTAGTTCTCTTGGTGGTCGGCAATACACTCACGGATCGTGAGGTGGTCGCCAAGTGGCAAGGAAGCATCCATGTCCTCTACATGTTACCGTAGAGCTGTATCAGAGACAACTTTGAGAAACGAACTTCAAACGGGCTAGTCGTCGCGGTTGGCGGTCGTCTACAATGGCCATGATAATGTGTGGCCTATCGCTAGGCTTGCATGCCAGCGGAGTGCGCATACAACCTGGTGCACAGGAAACTGGACAAGAATAAGCGTTAGAGGTAAGGGCTGTTACTAAACTAGTTAAGTACAAGTAGTACTTATGCTATCTTCAGACATCTCCTGGCCAACTTTTTTAAACAGACAGATCATACTGTGCTTCAAATAACGAGGGTGTAACCAACAATATTATGTAGTGTTAGCTACACTGGCCGAGGTTGCGCAGTTTCGCGTGGCTCTCATAATGAGCCGTGCTCATTATGAGCAGCCACGCGACCACGCGCGAGCCATGCGCGCGGCGGTGGTGGCTCCTCCGCCACCGCCGCGCGCTTGCATAATGAGCACGGCTCATTATGAGAGCCACGCGAAGCCGCCGCCGCGCGCTCCACCGCAGCGCGCTCCGCCATCCGCACCACGACCGCCTCGCCGGTCTGCGCATTCCAGAGGAGTGACATCATAGCCGCGGCAGACACACTGGCGCCGCCGCGTGCCCAGCTGTGCGCCTCCGTTGCGCAGTAGCCAAGTCCGACTCTGCACCGGAGCCGCTTGATAGCGACTCTCATTTTGTGCGCATAAGCTCACGCTACGTATATCCTGGCATAGCCGAGCTAAGCCACCGCATCTTTTAAATGCGTTGCAAATATAGTCACTCTTTGATCCTGGCCGTTAGACAGCGACAGGATGATATCAACTATTTATTGGCTTAGGATAGAAAAGCTACATAACTACGACACGACACGTTTGCTGGCTAGTGTTGGCCGTTGACTGAGTGCTTCGCATTGTTACCGCTGTGTGGCGTAATCTTCTAAGTTTGTGATCTGTCCCCCAGATGGGGCCACCACTCAATACACTACACACCTTCCCCCTAAGTGAAGTTCTTCTACCGTTGTGGGGGAGCTGAAGCCCTGTCTGGTCTCTTCTGCCTGGCTACATCTACATTTTGCACTGCTCCCATCACCGACGTCTGCGCTGCACCGCGAGGCATCCGGATGCCCCAGTGGGTCCGGACGAGCAGCTTGCCGCTTTTCGTGGCTGATGCCGTCTGTTGCAACTCTCGATGCACCGCTCCTGCACATTTGGTCAACATGCCGTCGCCCGATGATGCCCTCCTGCGTGCGGGTTTTGTAGGGATCAGGACCCTTCATTTCAACCGCTGTCCCCGGTATCCATGTGGGCCCACTGCTGCAGTTGCTTATGAGTACTGGGTATTGCGGTCGAAACGCCCGTGACTTCGGTTTGGCCCCTTCCCTGATATTCTCATTAGCTCCATTCCTCGTGCTCTCAGTTAGGTCCGGGTGCAGTCGGTCGAGTATCGTCTTCAACCTCTTGTTCATCAGAACATCCCATGGGATCCCGCCAGTCGTCATGCATGGTGTTACATGCTGCTGCAGCGGAAAACTGGCCAAACGCCGCCCCCAGTTTTATTTTTCAATGCGCCGTAGCGAATCTTTCACTGTGTGCACCATGCGCTCTGCTTGTCCGTTAGTTGACGGGAGGAAGGGTGCTGACGTGATGAGTCTGATCACACCGGCTCTAAAGAATGTCCGGAATTGTTCGGAGGTGACCTGAGCCCTCTTCTCTGACAGTATTGTGTCCGGCACTCCATGCGTTGCAAAAAGTTGACGCAAAAAGGTTGACACTACATGTTGTCGTGCTCGACAAAGATACAACCTCCAGCCATTTGTAGAACGAGCCCACAATGATGAGGAACGTCTGAGTCAAGACTGCACCCTTTTTTTCTTCTAGCAATCGGCCCCTGATAGAATACACTTTAGTTGTGTCTTGGCATTTGTTTCGTTCGGTTTCTTGTATTTCGCTTAGTTGTATAAGTTTATCTTAAATTTAAATATTTGATTCGTTTTATCGATCCTTACTAAAAATAAATCTGTTCCATTTCAGACGTGTCCTTTCTTGCACTAATTACGTTACATGAAAATAAATATGTAACTTGTAGTGCTTGCTATTATTTCACTAGGCTCGGCACGTAGAAGTTGTTACGCTGTTATGCCTAACACTTACGGCCGTGTTGTACACACCCCTACCCGTTTTTCTTTTTTTACATCCACCTGCCATGGCCTTCGGTTCTTCAAAGTCCGGAATTTTAGCCAAAGATTGCTGTGCCTATTTTTTTGGCTCCTTTGAAGACCGCGTCAGCCCCTACTTCCCCAACACACCACACCGAGTTCCGACGCCGCCACTCTTCTGCCCTAAGTCTGCACCGGCCTCAATCTTGTCATTTGGCCCGTCGGTATTTCGCAATATCACGTATTATATTTTTGGGACTTGTTTTCTCACCCACTAATAACATATTTACATGTGACGCAGCTAGTCTAGCTGCACGAGCCAACGTTCGGGATTATCTAGTGCCGATTTTACTGCGTGGTATGGCCCCACACACATATGTGACTATATTTGCACGTACATGTGCGAGACACTGTGCGCGTGAGGAATTCTCAAGAAACATCTAATTGTAAACCAGCATCTGTCCTGTTTGCTCCTTCTGTTTCTGTCCCGTCGTTTTGCGCTGCTTTAGAACGCAGCTCTTAGGCGGCTGTTTCTGGCTTGAGCGGCGTCGCCGTCGCCGTCGGCGCAACTGCACGCCGCATTATGGGACCTTTCCCATAATGACGTCACACGTGTCGTCACATGTGACGTCACGAAGGGCACGAGTGACGTCACGAGGGTCACGAGGGAAAGGGAAATATGAGGTTGAGGGTGAGGAGGGTGGAGGAGGGAAGAAAGAGGAGGGGTGAGCAGGAGGAGAAAAGGGGGAGAAGAGAGGGAGGGCAGGAAAGGAGGAGCAGGGGAAGATGAGTAGGCTGAGGAGAAGGAAAGAGGAGGTTGAGAGGGGGAGGAAGAAGAGAGGTGGAGAGGAGTAGGAGGGGAGGAGGATGGGAGATGCCAGCTACCCGTTGTGCAGGCAAGTGCTATCACCATTCATAAATCGCAGGAAGCAGGTATGAAAACGTGGTGTACTGGTTAGCCAAGTGGACATTTACATCGGCACGGGTTTTTGCTGTACCAATCGGTCCCTATGGCACGTGAGAAAACTGTGTGCCGCCAAGGTCGACAACAGCTTGCTCGTAGTGGCTCTGTATATCTCGCCTACAGCACTCACCAAATATTTTGCGAAGACAAGAAAGAACTTCATACAGTCATGCAGAAAAATATCCTATTGACCCCAAGGAACGTGCACTCGCTGTTGTGCTGTGTCATATTCGGGGGAGCACGAGCAAGACTAATGCTGAGGAAATCAAAAACGCCGTGCAGTCATCGACAGAGCCGAGAGAAAGTAGGACGACATCGCGTTTATCACGTGCTTCGTCAGAGTGTTGACTCTAACGCTGTCTCGTTGTGCCGGATGTGAGAACTATATTTTATTTATCTGGGCAAGTGGTGGGCGGAGCGCCTCTACGCGCCCGCGGTCCTTCTCCCGAGTGGCTGAGACGCGCAACACATGTGCGCCATACTTCCCTCCATTCTACCAGGGAGGCGAGGAGGTGGCTTCGCGCCGCGACTCTATATATAAATATATCCCTCTCAGATTGTTTAGCACGGTGTATCGCAAAGTCGAAATAGCTCATGAGGGTAGGAGAAGGAGCAGGAAAGAAGGGAAGGAGAATCAGCAGAGGAGGAGGGGAATACTCTCCTCTCTGTACCCTACCGTCCTCCTCCTCATGAACTTCGCTCTAAATCGGTGTTAGAGGATATTCTATCGTCTTTTATTTTCTAATAATGTCGTACCTCGTAACTCTAGCAGCCAGTGCAAGCCAAGACAGCGTATTGATAAGATTCTCGGTCAACTCTCACGTTTCGCTCTGGTGAATCATCCGGGATTTTCGTTCGGTTCTCTCAGTCCACAATTTTTCTGACGCATATTGTTTTTTTTTTCTATTTCTTTTTATTTCTTCAGGTGTATCTTATTTGTAATTTGCATGCTTTAAGGGAAAGAATTTTGTATGCATGTGAAAAGTGGCCTCAGCGCCCTACATAAGAGGAGCTGGTAAACTGTCCAAGATAGCATTTCAATAAAAATACGAACCTTAAATCTTCAAAATTATATATGGTGTTATAAACGTATGGAACCCCAAAAACAAAATTTTAAAATTTGTTCACAAGACATGTATTAAGCAGGTTTCGCTTTGTTATGCAAAAGCATAACCCTCAAGAATATATACAAGAGCCCTTAGGCAAGGGAGAGTTTGCCCTCATAATATATTGTGCACGATATATGAGTGTCCCTCCTTAAACTTGTAATATAGAATCGCACAGAAAAAAAGAATGGTCTCACGAACTTTAAGCAAAAACACAAATATCTTAACCAGGAAGTGATGATAATTTTCTTTTATAATATTTAGCAATATTTCGAATTCGATCTTGACCCATATTCTTATTGTAAGTCGTATTGTCCTCTACGTTGATCCAGTCGCCTTTCCTTTAACCTAGTGCCAAATATTTCCTTCTATTTCTTTGCATGCCGTGAAGAATCGCAACCGTATACTAAAACGTGTGCTCAGTGGGGTTATTTAATACACTGTTTGTTTCTATGACCAGGATTAAAAGAATTTGTATGTTAAGAAACCTTGTCAAAATAAGTTTAGCACTGGGTGAAACTGTGAAACAACGCGATAATGTACTGTCGAAAATATCGGTTGACTTGTAATGAAAGCTAAAGGTTTTTATTAGGCATGCATTCTTTGGACTATTTGCATTAAATCTAAAATGCGGAAGAGCTGTTAAACTGCATTACTAATATCAGTGCAATGGCTGATAGAATAGCGTTTGTGCTCCGCGACGCAAAATCCTAAGCATCTCGCACTTGCAATGCCACCAAGATACAGTTACAATTTTTATTTCACATGCGAAATGCTGTAATTTAAGAAAAAAGAACAGGTTTTTTTTCACCCAGAGTAACTTTTTGCACTTTTTTAGACCACGACCGGCTTGTGGTTTAAACATGAGAATCCGACAGAAGCAGTCGTTTGGTTGTGCCCGCCTGCGTCCCCACTGCAAGAGGTGTCCCGTGTACCGACCATTGCACAACGTACCTTCGCCGAGAAATGTTCGCGTGCAGCAAGCGTCAAGTTGTCGGTGATCGTTGCCCACCTTACTGGGTTTTCCGAAGCGAGTGCAACGATGTCCTGTATCGAAAATAGCAATCACGACGATGCCGCCGACGTCGCCTTTTCGACACCGTTAAAGCGGCCGCAGCTATGGTCCTGGAAGCCGCCATTTTTTAACTGTGCTCGTCTTGGCTTTAGCCAAATTCTCATCAGGAAACGTCTACGGAGGAGCGCAAATACCTTTTTCGTACGCAAGCAATTTCCGAAAAATAATGTACGCTAAAATAGCACAGAAAGTGCTAAACGTGGTTAGTGTTCGGCACATGCGCAGTGGCGACGACCCTATTTGCGTACGCAAAGAGGTATGGTGCGCTATTTGAAACTTCTTATTAAGTGCACCGTAGAATTGACTGCGAGGGCAAAAATGTAGAAAACTTGTCGCTAGACTGGGATATATCAAATGTTACACAAACCCACCGTTGTGTCACCAAAGCTGCTTCAGGAGATTTCAATTAAATTGGATGAAATAATTATTAAAACCTAAAAAAGATGTTAAGGTGAGCTTGTTGGTCAAGAGTATTAAGCAAAAATAGGACGAAGACACATAAGATTGCGTTGACGGGACAACCGCAATACACAAGCCTTGTCTTCTCGCCAAGTTTGTCCTTCACTCTTAAGGTTTAATAAAAAAAGCAGACAGAATATAATATGTGAAAAGTTGATATAATTAGACCTGACAGTCTAAATCACAATCATATTTTAATGAATTACAGTGATGACGCAGGCTATCTAGCATACATTTGCGGTTTTGTTAGGACAGATAAAACTGGTAGTCTTATGGAGTTTCTTCACTGTACAAGGATACATGCAACTGTATTCTAAATATGTTTTAACTTTTTGGGCAAAGAGCTGAATCATTGGTCACCGGATATGTTGATTTTAAGTTCAGTAGTCTTATTGCCGTGATGAAATATCTAAGACAGGAATGAAAGAGATGAAAGTTTATGTTGAAAGTTTGTGGTATTTGTTTTATTTTACTATTAACTATATACGAACTATATACAAATACACAGGCATATTCTTTTCTTATCTTACAGAATGCTTTCTCGAAGCAGTATACAGCGGTATGCCCTAATGAAAAGATCATAATGCTCAAGTTGTTCAGACAAAAGTATGCATCAAAGTAGACTTCATATTATGGGGGTCATTGTTTACCTATGAGGATACGCCTTGCGGCCGTCCACGCTGAAAGTTGTTGCCAGCATTTTTACTCCCCTATACAAGCGGAGTTTCTACACAATTGAATATTTTGCGTTTACTGCAGAGGAAAACCCGGAAACAATCAGGATGTGTTAACCAAACCCGACCAGTCTTTGTTTCTTATTTTGTTATTTCAAATATATAACTACGTTAAAATTATAAACTTACGATTTTGGTTTATTTTTATTTTTATAATATGCAGAAAATGACAATACTGCTGGCCGTTGCAAAAAATAACTTGTACTAACATTAGTGCAGGCGGAGAGAAAGAAACGATAGTGCTCTTTTTAGTATTACACACCCTCTTTTGTGGAGGAAGTTTGAAAGCAAATCTACAGACGTCCCTAGCTGCTCATTCGTAACTAGACAAAGGTACCTCAAACAATTTGTGAAGCGTCCAACACTGATAAGAAAGTCTTTCTTTTGCTGGCGCTTTGTTGTACCACACTGTTTCGGGAATAGTAAGGTTCAAATGATTACACGGTACAGTATGCGACTATTGTTTAGAAATAAATCTTTCCCGCGCGCTCATTGTATGCGTTCTTTAGTTTATAGCGACCCTAGACGAGACGCGCATAGATTTGATTTTGTTATTCATCTCTTGTATACATTAAGCAACAACTAATCATTGACAGGTATTTCTAAAAGTCAACACCTTGCAAATAATTAAATGGTGAAATAAAAAGAAGTATGAAGGTTAAGCGCTCGCGATTCCTCTACGCATTCTCAGCTATTCAAATAAAAAATGTTCCGATTAAGGAATGTCATCATTACTGAGATTAATAAATACAAACAAGCAGCGGGTTTATCCTTCACTTCTTTCCTCCGTCCGTGTAACATTCGCGCTGTTTCAAAATAAACCCATAGCAACTAGCCCAGCTAGCTGTCCTGTCTGTTAATAATGAAATACATTTGCTCGAGGTTGTACTTTAGTTCTTGATTACTTCCAGATTTTTGTCAACCGTTTAGACATTTTCAAATATCGGAAAACAAAATTATCAAGAAATAATGATCAGTAACACATATTATCTTAGCAAATCTTCAAAGATATCTCTCCCTGTTAATGTTAAACTTCAAAATTATAAAATTGATGGCCAAGTACGCTCTCAAGAGAAATATTATGAACACTATGGCAACACAGTTTGAATATTTTGATTTCGGAGAAATTCTATAACAAAAAGGTATTTAATAAACTGTATTTCAATGCAGATGACAAAAATCAATTGAGGGAGCATTGATAACATATAAACAGAGCCTTAAAGTTATCGTTATCCCCTAAGTACAACCAAGCCGGCCTTATTTGCCTTGATTTATTCGAGACTTCAAAGACATAGAGCTGTGGCTGGACGAAGAGCCACTTTTGGGGCGTGAAAAATAATGCTTTCACTCTTTTGTTTAACTTGCATGAGCCTTTACAAAGCCCACTATTTACTGACCTCTCAATCAATATTGAACTATTGTCAATATGTTGTGCCAGACAGTTCATTCGGCAGCGCAAAATTAAGGCTGTAGAAGGATGTTAGACACCAAAACACTTCAATCTCCATCCTGGCATGTATGGAGTGTATGAAATCGCCGTGACTGATAAAACGAGGTAGCTTTACTTGCTCTAATGTGCTTGAACATATTATGTTGCTGTTTGAACTCTAATGTCAATAATGGCTGCTCTCAACATTACCATTCTATCTACTATCTCGATTGATCTTTCTATCGTACGTCTTGTCTGAAAATACCTTCCTTTGTAGAGTTAAGTAAATCATCTGCTACTTCTAGACAGGTATGTGTCTGCAAAAAAAAACCCTGCTGATTGTCCAACATTATAAACACACCCCTGGAGTGTATCTTGCACAAACCTCTGCATTTATTCCTCAATAACTAATCCTCGCATGCCTTAGTAATAATTACAAATTTAAAAATAAATTCGGGCTTATTAGGGTTTATAGTTAGGCCTAAAGTTATGTGAAACAACATTTTCGCCATAATGGTTTTGTTTCCCTAGCGCAACTGATGCGTTCTTATGTGCACCAGGCATTCATCTGCTAAGATTCACTTCAGCGGTTGGAATCATCATCTTTCATTCTTCGTGTTTGTCCTGTGATTTCTTTCTTAGAATGATCAGTTGATCTTGTCAAAAACTTGATTATGCACGTTTAAATCGGCTTCGCAAGACTCTGAAAGTTTACTCGGAAGAAAAAATGTGAACAATTAAGGGTGCATAAAATTGCATAACGCTAAGAGCAAAGTCGATAATATCAGGTCCTAGATATAGTTCGTGTCGCACAGGTGTACCCCATTGTTATTATTGCTTCCATGAAGATAGTTTTCAAAATTACAATTTCTTTTTAAAGGCTGTTTACTTCTTTTATTACCACATAAGGCATATATATGAATCTGTTTTATCAGGTGTGGAGGCAAATGATACTTGATAACAGAAAATGAACCTTTTAGAAGCGTTTGAGGACAGTGCTTTTACTCGCCAATGCACGTGAAAACGAATGATATAATAATAAAAGTGGTAGTGTTCTAATTTTGTCACCATGTGAGGACGGATGCTAGGGTGCAAACAAAACAAAAAAGAACGATGATTTATATTTGGATTGCTACTAAAGCAAGACAGTCTAAAACAACATAAAACCAGTTTTATTTACATATAAATGCAAACATTGGTTTTCAAATATGACATTTACAAACTGCTGCATGACATTGTTATTGGTGGAGGTGAAGTAGCATGTGATCTCAGTGACAACTAACAAGTGCTGTCATCTATCGAGTGCAAGAAATATCATATTACACCAGGCAGCATGACCAAGTTGCAGAACGAAACTGCTAGAGAAGAATAAAATGTATGAGAGGGTTAAGAATACACTTTCCTTCAATGTGGTGATAGTGTGCTAGGCACGACTCCTTTGTTTTGTACCTAAAGAAAGTAGAGTAATTAGAGGAGAAATTGCGTACGTTAAAACAGTAATATAATAAATAAGGGGAATATCCGATGTAAAATGTGCCTTACTTTTGCACCTAATCTAGTAAAATAATAACTATAGTAGTAAATCAATAAAGTATCATCGAATCAAATACAACGAGCACATAACTTAAGAATCTTCAATGAAAATCGAATTAGGGCATATTTTAACGTCTTGTTAATAAATGCGAACCTAGTGTCCGTAAACTGCAGCGATACATATAGCGCATGTCGAAACTACAGGAGTTTGTAATTAGTTTATTTCTAGAGTGTAATTGGAATATAATACTTGCGCACTAGGCAGACGACTCGCTCAGGTAGTGAAGCCTAAGATGATTTTATTAAAGGGAAGCGGACTATTTATTTATTTTTCACTTACCCAGAGCGCCTGACGGCATTGCGTTCGGGGATACATACAACAATAATATTCAAAACAGAAGTAGAGCAAAATTGAGCATTTCAGATAACGCACCTGCATACGCCCAAGAGATTCACGAACAAAATACACTCGAAATGAAAATAAACGTTTGAGGTGGCAGTAAAAGCCGCGCTGTCTATTATGTCTACCGCCTCTGAAGACAGCCAGTCCCATTCGTTTGTAAGTTCCATAAAAAAGGAGGATTCGAACTGGTTTGTTTAGCCTTTGTATCAGCGTACCTTCCGTTTATGATCGACTCGATGTTACATATAATGCGGCAATAACATTTTCTTTTTGCTCTATATGACAACTCTACAGTAATGTATATAATAAATAAGTTTAATCGTCATCTTTGTCATCTTACTTCAAGAGTTTCCCAACCTAAGGATTGCTTTACAATTCTCATTCTTAGCTCTACTGTAATTTCCAAGGACACATGTAGCTGCTATCTTGAGCTAAGTTTTGAACTCTCGAGTTTATACCTATCGATAGTTGTCTGCGGGTTCTAAACAGTAGAAGCGAACTCAAGAACGAACCTGTACTGTTGGGCAGCAAATCCCTGCACTTTCTGGCAATGCTCTGGTTTTGCGACGTAAAACGTTTTGACTATTATAAAATCGTCATAACTGTGCCTATATCAAGAAGATGTTAGGTATACATATATATATTTGAATTCAAATACTGTTCTTAGAGGGGTACTGTCTATCCTCTACTGTCGATGCACTTCATGCAGGTCTCGTATTTCGTAATTAGAACGCAGGAAACTACCACAACCTATAGGGAAGTATAAGAAAAAAGAGAAGTCGCGAAATAAAACATTTAGGTAAATAGATGTCCATTGTATTATACAAACATTATCAAATACAAAACTAAAATTTCTGCATGGTATGCTTTGATGTTAGGCACCACCAGGTGAAACTGGAAGGAACTCCTCTCTTACTGAAGGGTTTTATATAATGGCCGCCTCAAACATCGCGGACATTTTTTAAACAATCCACTTTTGTTGTATTTATTCAAAGATTCTGTGCGTTTATGCTTCTCCCTCTACGCTACCGTAAATTGCACTTCTCCTTTTGATGTAGGGTCTTGAACGTGCCGTATGGTCAGGGAGCATGCTTGGAGTAATTCTAAGGGAGGGCAGAACGTATCAAAGGAAACGGGCGCGGAACATTTGCCCTGATTCATCAACCCACGGGAGCACTAAACGCGCTGCCGCGTGTCATTGTACGACCGACGGACCCCGAGCGCGAGGTCGTTACAGGGCCAACGGAAACAATAAAGGCCCGTTCCAATGGCTTTACCACCATGGAGAGAGGAAGGGCGCCTATGCGCTTCAACGAAAGAATGGGATTATCGTGACCATATAAACGCCGTCCTTGTTCTAAAGCAGAATATGCCATTAACGGGGATGTCGCTTGGCCATCTACACTAGCCAGTAAAATTCAATAAAGCTTGACGTGTAATTATTTCCCCTGAGTTACTTGCAGATCTTATCTAGAGCAGGAAGAAGTCGGACAAGTATCCGTTGGTTGCTTAATTATTCATATGACCATGCTTGGTTGAGCAGCACAAGATATGCCGGCGGAGCCTCTTCCCTAGCTGCCGCTGTTCTGTTTCCGAGCATGGACGGCCCCGACGTGAGAAGAAACATTTCACAGTAAATAAAGCAGACTTAACAGAGAGCCTATAACACACATAGCTTAAAGGTGTAGTTTTGTTTTATAAACGGCTTTGTTTTGTTTTAACGTTTTATAAACGTTTGAACTATTTTAGTGGTTTCTTTAAGCTGTTGGTGCCGCAATTAAAACTGGAAGAATGTTTCAAAGGGAAGTTCTTTGAGGTAGAAATGGTTTGTCACACTTTTCAATTTATAACAGCTTGCTGTGTAAGCCTGAATATTTCATTGATTGGTTGCTTGATTAATTAAAATGCATATTTTTCACGATCTCTGGCCTTTAATATTTCATTGGGAGACAGAACATTATGAACATGTAATAATGTCACAAAACAATAAATCGCACTTGCACTTTAAATGGCTGTCTTAGTCGAAATAGCCGACAGAACAAGTCCATAAAATTACTTTTTGTTAGGTGCGACTATGTTTTCTCAGAATGTACTTCAACTACTGCCGACAAATTTTCCACCTGTAATGCGTCCTCTTTGAAGAAAAGGATAGACCGAAACCTGATATTCATTAGCCAGAGTGCGGGCCCCTAGTGAAAAGCCATTTGTATGAGAAATTACTTGTGTTCAATAAACACATACGAAACATACAATATATAAAATGACATACAACAACCATATAATAACTATATAAGAACCATATAAGACATATAACAACATATAAGGACTATATAAGAAAAGAAGAAACTTGGGAAGTTTCTTCTTTCTGGGAAGAAGAAACTTCCCGTTTCTGATATGGTCCTTAAATGTTCTTATATATCTTATAAAGTCCTTACATAGCGCTTACATGGTTCTTATATGGTTTTGATATTTTCTTATATATCTTTTATAACTAATATGTGTTTACTGGACACAAAAAAGTTTCATATAAATAAGAATTTTTAGTACGGGCATAGTTCTAAATGGGTAAAGTAGCCCCTCGACTGTGAAAATAATGGTTGAGTAAAAGTTTAGAAGTTTCGTAACTCAAGGTTCTACGAATAAAAATATCAAATAAATTAGCGACATTTTAAATAATATTATCATTTCCTTTTAAAAATAGTCCTATACGACTATTTTGCAAATATGTGGTAATTAACTATAGTTCATTACCATATATATTTGCACCTATCGGGCAATCAATTTCAGACCGAAACTATCCAAATGGTATGTTCTAAACATTGAATCATATTGAAATAAGCACCCAACTTTGGAAGCGTAAATTATTCGCTAGGGTTATATTTGGGAAAATTCCAAACTCTTAGTTAAAGAACAATGAAGTGTTCGGCGCAAAAAATACGGCTTCATTTTTTTGCTCATAATTGGCATTTGCAGATGTAATTCAAAGGAAATACACACTATAGAGATGGGAAATAATGGAATATAGAAGAAGAAAATCCTCGGTTGTTAAACAGGAATGACACTCATAGTTTATGTCGGCCAGATTTATGTCCCTAAGAGGTCATTTTAGTTGACAGGATGCTCCTTATTAGAAAATATTTAGAATCGGCATTGTTGAGTAGGGCATAATGAAAATTTAAAGTTCTCAATTATGCTTATATTTCGACCGAGCCAAACGTTTTTTTCTTTTTAAGATGCGATTCTAAAATTTAAGGATAAAAACGAACTTGTGCTAAATAATTCGCACTCTAAATCTTCAGGGCCATCCTCCGATGTGTGATCAGTGTGGTCTTCTCTAAATAATAGCTGCCTCGTTCCTCCTGCGAATGGGCTTGAGGCGAGACAAGTGAAAGATCTGCTTGCCGTTCTCCTCTTGTGAGTGTAGAAAAATGCCGGTATTTCTGACAGGAACTCCATTGGCTTTCGGTATGTTCACATGCTTCGTTAGGCGAGACCATGGTAGTGAGGCGTAACTTTTTCTTAGGGCACTAGGGGGGTGGTGATGCTGTAACAATAGCGGACAAGTGTTGAGGTTCGCCATAATAACGAAATCCGCTGAATTTGACGGCTGATTTCTCGCTCCGTCAAATTCGGCGGACTGTTCGCGTGAAGGGAAGCGCAATCTGCCCCACCGAGTTGTGAATGATGTAAACACAAGACTCCCGATATGTCATTGTCGGAAGCAGTCAAGCAAACGTTTGTACGACACTCCCCTTCTGAGATGGTCGCTAAGTTTTACAAGAAGCAATGGCTGTCAAGGTGCTTTAAGGTCCCTTCCCAGCATGAGAGCAAGGTAAGATTTTTATTTGCAGCCAACATAAAAAAATATGTCCGCACCAGTTAGAAGAGTGCACTGGTAGTAAGGTAAACTATAGGCATCGTTTAAGATGCTGCAACTTCAAATGAGATCTGAATGCGAGTTTGAAATTTCTTACCATAAAATCTACAAAATATAAACTAATATATATATTTTTTATCGAAGGCACAAAACGAAGTGGGGTTTAAATTTACTTTGATGCGCTAATTGCTTCATCTCTCTTTCTCAAATCACATAAAATATGTTTAATACATTTTGAAGCCACTCACTCTTTCATGCAAACTGAACAGGGTCGCGACATTCATCTTAGCCCTTTCGTGTGCCTGTGTTTTTTTTTTTTTTTTTTTATGAAGTGTCTTTAGACTGGGTATAGAATCAATAAATGCGAATCTGATTACTCCGCGCATAAAGAAGTTTTTATAAGGTTGAACTTTCACGTAATCGGTTAGCGTCGTTATATACAATACATAAAATCGTTCACCTTTGTGGCACAGTTATATATGCACACTTATATGTAAAGAAACCAGGCCAGCTAAATGAATGATGTGAGTCAGAGGTGACTAGCTTTCTAGTCTTTTTTTTATTTCAAGAATGAAAACATTATAGACCGACGCGCGGGCTTGACGTCATGGAGCTGCGGCGGCGCTGCGATAGCGCCGGAGCCGGGTGGTGTGTGCAGAAGGGCGCACGTTTCGCATGGGCATATAGCATTTCACCATGCCGCGAAGCTGTGTAGCCGTTAATGGCACCGAAAGGTACAAAAAAGTAGGGGAGTGAGTTTTCACAAGTTCACGGCAGACTTTGAAAAGCACAGAAGGTGGATAATATCCGTGGCGGGCAAGCAATTTCTTGAAGGCAAGCGCGGCTTCCATTTCAATCTCCGTCCAGAGGCTTGCTTATGTGCAGGAAAACCGTCGTCTGATCGAGACAACCCGGATTTTGTTCCCATGGTGTTGGCGCACAAAGCACCGGCCAAGCACTCGTCGGAGGCTCGCTACGCCCGTGCTATTAAGCAGAAGGAGATCGGCGACAGAACGGCAGTGTTGTAGGCGTTACCGAAAAAAAGTAACAAAATACGTTACTCGTTACTTGCAGATAAAAGGTACGCGTTACCGAGCTACGTTACCAAAAATAAAAGAAACGCGTTACCGCTACCGATAAAAAGTAACGCACGTTACTTCTGCGTTACTTTTTAAATGATGATTTAACACGTTTTACTGTTTTGACGATACAGGTATGCATAAGCTCATATATCAAGAAACATTACTTTGAAGCAGAAATCGAACATAATTGCTTTATCTCTTTTTACGGTTTCAACTAAATACTCATGAGAAAAACGCAAAGAAAAACGCAGAAAACGCAGAAAAAATATAAGTGTAAGTTTTTTAAGACTTGGGAAGTAGTAACGAGTAACGCAACTACGTTACTTGAAATAGTAACGTAAGTACGTTGTGTTACCCGTTACTGTGTCGAAAAAGTAACGAGTAGGTTACTACGTTACTGTCAAAAGGAACACGTTGCTGGTAACGCTGTTACAACTTACTTGTAACGTGTTACCGACAAGACTGTAGAGCGCACAAAGCGTTACTGCTTGTCATGCCTTGTGGTCATGAGGGTAGGAAAAATATCACGCCTTGACTTGAAGACGCTGTGTCTATTTAATCAATTAATAAATATACTTTCGCAGACCCACAGTCTGCTGATCCCGCCGGCAGTGCGGAAACCGAGTCGAAGTAATCGTAGGCCTCGAGAGACTTGTATGCCTGCACTGTGTCGGCCGTTAACTGGTTTGGCGAAAAAAACCGAATAAACGAATAAACGACGACGTGAGCCGTGGACTTAGGTGGCAACAACTTCAGGCTTTGTTTGCGGCGTTCGGATCGTCGAAGGCAACGCCGTCCACGCACAGTTTGTCTCGATACCCCTGCCGTTCAGGCTCGGGTAGCGAGCTCAAATAGACGGGCATAGCATACGACATACTTTGTCAGGAAATACTAAGCACAAATAAAGCTGGAAGCGTTTCCTACAATGTAAACAACGAGCGCACGCCACACAACACAATGGCGAAAACACGGAGAGCCGGGCCATTTTTGCCCACATAGCTTCCGCGCATGCGCGGCCTCCCGGCCGTGTTGGTAAACAGAGCCGCTCCGCATGCCGGTCTATAAGTGTGTCTAGCTTGAAATTAAGGTTTATATTTTATTAATATCTCGGTTCGGCAAAACTTTTTCTCAGAGGTTGTAATCTATATCAGATATGAACGTAAACGTGTAGGCGCATAAGCAATAATTTTGACTCAAGAATTGTAATTTTGGATCAATGTTAAAACAACCCTGTACGAATGAAGTCGAAACTTGGGTACAACAGATGCACCGCATGGGACTTACTCATTGGTTTTTCATAGCAGGGTGTATTCACTTATTCTCATTATTAAACATCGAACTATTTGTAACAATAACTATATGTATTTAGGAGCTCCTAATTTTCTGTTGGCGTCTTACGGCTCCAAATACCAATCAGAACTAAATTTTATTGGAAGATAAGTTTTGGTTTAAAAACAAGATTCCACAAACTTTCTTTCAAAATTGTTTTTAAGTCTTTATTTAAATAATTTTAAGTACTAAAAGCCAGGAAACATATTTGGCTGCACAACAAAGCACCCTGGCCTGAAGGTAGATGAAATAATTTTGTCCACGTCATTGTTTCATTACTTTTGAAGAGATATCCGAATGCGATAAGGTGTAATATTTACAGCGTGACACAAAACATGAGGCATTATTTTGAAGCCCGACCCCCGCACACTTTGAGGGGCTTTCACAACAAAAATAATCAGAGCTACGTTCCAAAGTCATTTCACCAGGCTGCGACAACTTTTGCCCGAACGTGGAGTGATGCCTTATTTTCCACCAGAATATCAAGCTAGGGCTTCAACGTTTATTCAGAATTCACAACGTGTTCAGATCTTACGCAGAAAAATTTCCATACACTTCCTTATCCAAAACGACAACTGTCGGTCACCGAAGGCATTTTAGTGCTGCCAGTTATATGCAAAACTTAATACAATTCGCGCGTAAAGTGTTTCCGAGGTGGTTCAACCCCATAGTTTTCTACAATAAAAGAAAATAAGCAGTGTGTAAAATGCCCTGCGATGCCTAAAACGCCGCAATAAGTCTCTTGAAGGAGGTGACCCTATTTATTCAAGAGTGGTTACTGTGTCCTAGCATCCAAATTAAGTCCACTTTGCGAAGCTTACGTTCCGAGTCCAAACCCCTGTTATATTTGACAAGGTTTATAAAATACGGCAATGCTGGGACTGAAAAAAAATTGTTTAAACATTGTTGACCAAAGTTTTATGTGACCATCGCATTATCACGTCATCGATTTTACAATTTCACAATGAGGTGCAGATATAAACTCGTTGGGTGGTGCATCATTTAGCAATGAGTGCACCCGTTTGGATTGCTTGAATAAAATATTTACAGAAACATTTAATTGTGAGCTCCCGCTAATGTAGTTTTCATGCCTGTTTTGCTCAGTTTTTATACCAGTGGAGTATAAGTCCGAAATACGCCACTCAAGCGGACACACTAACACAGCACCCTGTGTGTCCATGCCTATTTATTATGTGCAAACACGTATTATTCGCTGGATCTATTTTGTTGACAGCGATATCATTTGCATATTGTTTTAGGTAACATGCTGAAATAAGTTACTAAGCGAAAGAAAGCCAAAACGGATTCTGCCATAGACGACAGCGGGGCGGGAAGCTGGATAGAAGCGTAGCTTTATGTTTTTTTTTCTTCAGACGCATAGAAAAGACATCCCTGAGCGCGCTGCTTTTGGCATGACCGGGAGCCGTTCTACAAACAAACTTACTATTCTCACCATCAACAAGTAACAAATAAAAAGAAAGTCTGGGAGAAAAAAATTGGGAAGAAATGGTGGAGTAATAATATAGTTTCGTAAAGAAACCAGAATACAAGAAAGAACAATGTTAATGGATTTTGTTTCAAAATGACACACAAGGAAAAGCCAGAGGGGTTCAACCGCAGTGTACAAGCTTATGATGAAATTCTTTTGAAAGCTTCAAAATACACTATTGTGCATATATGTTGTTTTAGCCCAAACAGCCTTAAGCAAGAAACTTGCCATACTTGATCGGGGAGTTTCGTGCAAGTGAGCATTATGCTATAAACAAATTAACAAAAGTATTCTGATGACAGAGCAGCAATTCAGTTAGAGAGCAGGAAGCCCATTGTCTTTCTTGTAGAGAGCTTAGAGTGGCGAAACTAGAGTGCGCTTCTCATGTCTGCCGCAGAAGCGATCACTCATACTAGTGCAGATTTCCATCATACATGCAGCTGCTAGCATATTTCGAAAGATCGCGCATCTTGTGTATTACAGATGATAAATTGCTGTCTTAAATTGCTTATAACTTGCCACAACTTCAGGGGTTCGTGTTGCAATTTCTGATTATTTTGGTCGACCTCTATCTCTGCGTTAATATAAACTTATGTATAGTTTGGAGTGCTGGATTTCGTAATGGAAGAGGGAATATTGTTTTTAATGCCACTCTCTTTCCTAAATATCGGCCTAGGTGCACAGAATTGGGATGGCAACCATGATATTCACCGAACTCAGCATCAGGAGCATAGGTTGGGTGCATAATAAATCTCTCTGGAGGACGTCTGCATCTTGCAATCTTGAAATAGTGGAAATAAAGGGAACGCAAAAAGCTCAGGATAGTTTAACAGAACATAGAATTCCGGGAGAAGCGGGCAGCGGCCAACTTGCGGCTTCTGTCGTGCGTGGCTTAAGCGCCCGCGCTTAACTGTATTCACAAACATGTTTCATGTTTTAGTTTATTAACAAAACCACGCATTTTATTGCACTATGGAAACCCCAAAAAGGCCAAATAACCCACATATTCCAGAACATCCAGGTAAATGGGCCAATATTTTTATTTCCTTGAACGACTTCTCAAGATTCAAAAGACCACAACGGAAAGAATGGACGCAGACACTTAGGTTCCGGAAAGAAAATTATAACACTTTAGAAAACTACGTTATCATTTCATTTAAACTCCAAGCAGAGGTTTCGCGCGCAGTGCCTCCCGCGACCCTCCAAACATATAAAGAGACAAAATACATACTTGGCCAAGCAGTGCCTCTATATCATGGTAATTTATTTTTAATTAAATAAATCTGATTTATTTGATTTAAATTAGATTTGTTTGTCTTCAATCAAACTTTCATGCTTAAAATCACATTAGCTAGAAAACTCTTACATTTTATTACTAGATATATCTTTTTAATGGCTGCGCGATATAAATATTTTCTACTTGATCAATATTTGCTTCAAGCACAAAATAAATTCACATGGAAAGAAACTGATACAGAACCGGTAAATAATATAATGTTCTCCAAATTATTTCCACGGAAATGTGTTTAATAGAGATCATTGGCAAACTCGTTACGATTTATATCATCACTTAAATCATGATCTAAAATAATCTCGATTTTTATTATTCACCTTGCTATATTTAGGGGTCTACCTGTTGCTGGATCAAATGTCGAAATTCGCGATTCTTTGACACCCTGACAATTTTGCCAGGTACGCCTTACGCAGGAGGTCATAATCAGGAATCGAAAACATCCAAATCCTTCCTGTTTTGTAGCCAGGTATCTTCGTGATGTAGTCCAAACGAGGATTTTGTTATGAATATATTACATTTTTACTTTTGTATAAAGTAAATGGGTCCTAGGTAGGCTGCGATGCGATTCTTAGCTCTAGAATCAGACACACTAATTTTTGCGTACGTGCGCCTCACATACAAAGCCAGCACTATGAGTGGCAAATACCAATAGTATACCTACCCTGTAGATTGGAATTGTCTAGCACTATAATACAAGACATAATTATTATATCGTGGTTTTTTTGTCTGTCAAAATTCTTCCTCAATGGTTGCTGACGCAAAAGTCCCGCTAATTTAGGGGGGGGGGGGGACTTTGCCCTTCGCCTCAAGCAATTCACAAGATATCAAAAAAACGTGGAGGTGCTTTTGTATGCCGAGTTACTTTTATCTAACAAAGTTTACCGTTACATAAAAAAATACTGCGTTTCGTGAGCTTTGAGGCGTGCTCGCGGTTCCACAGTACCGTATGGCGATGAGCACGTGCCGGAGGCATCCGAAAGAGACGTCCATCAACTGCAAAGCGCGGCTCTGATGACACGCCACTAAGATGGCGCTGCTCCTGTCGCGACGAACGCGCACGTGCTTTACTTCACCCAAAGGCGGTTTCTGCATGCGCGCTGTGCACACAACTCGAGTGGGCAAAGCGGCATTTTTGTTGTTTTGTAAACAGCGCGATGGTCTATAGATTCAGTTTTCTGGTTCACGGAAGCGCGAGCGCGCACAGTAAGATGCGACCCTGTAATGCTATGCATCGAGCATAAAACGCCACTGGCACCACTGCAGCGTTCAATTATGTACGTTCCACATTTGTTTACAGGCGTGAGTCAGCTTCAGTCATAGCGCGGTAAGAAATTGCCGGAAAGAACCTAACAAGCTGAAACACACAAAAATGCATCTTGCGCTGTCCTGTCAAAACTAGTGAGAACATTTTCTTCTAGCTTTTTTGTTCTTAACGTTTCCTCAAAATTTGTACCCACCAATGAAATTCTGTCAACTTATCGTCCACGAGAATCGGTGGCCGGGAGGGGATTTGCTCCCTGCTAGGGCCGAGTGGCTAAACCTTGTCTTTCTGAGACTTACTTGCAGTTCACCATCGAGGCACGAGCTTGCGGAGCGTTGCTGCCGGCACCGTCCTGGATCCTACCGACAAGATAGCCCCGTGTTCGTCGTCGTCTTGTGTGGCCTCTGCAATCTTGAGAGCCGGCACCAATCTGCTTTTTATTCACTGCATCGTCACCTGCTTTATCGGCATCTACATTATCAACCAGTGCTACAAAAAGGACCATTGCACTGATGTTCATCGAGATTTGCTGCCTGGAAGGTCGAGCGGCTAAACCTTGTCTTCCTGACACTTGTAGGGAAGAATTATGGCTTGCAATCTAAGTATTAAAATTGTAACATAAGGGCGAAAATCCTAAAGTCGTTGTTTTGTTATCCTTGCGGAATCGGTGTAGATGTGTACTTTAACGCGCTCGTACGCTCGTATTGAACGTTTCCCCTACATTCGCTCTCACGGGCAAGCCAAGGCTATGTCTTTGTTCCGCGGACTTTAGGGTTCGTCTCTAGAGCTTAAGTTTTGTTGCTTGTCTTGTGTTTGTGCAACGTCTTGATCTTTGCTAAAAATGTCGGTCAGAATCCTGGACCCGGAGACTTAGAAAAACTACAATGCACACTCGACAAACTTGTGCGGTTCACTGAGCAGTACGAAGAAAAACGCGACAAAATTTTATACTATTACAGACGGAGTTAAAACCTGAATGAAGGAGTGACACATCTTTAAACAAGGCTAAGGCCCTGACACGTGTTCAAGACGGCCTTGTCGGTATCCAAGTACAAATGACTTGTCTGGGGAGTCAAGTCCAGTCGGTGCTGCTCCTCGAAGATCTCGGCACACTGCCAACCAGCTCGGACGCGATTGATAATCGTCAACGCTGGAATAGCCTCATATTTAAGGGTATTGCCGATCTTGGAACAGATCCGAGCAAATTTTGACTGATTTTATTAAATCTCATCTCTGCATAGAGACGGGCGGAAATCAAGCGCGCACACCGGTTGGAAGAAAGCACGAGAGCTGCTCTCGTCTAATCATAGTTAATTCTCGTAAATTAAAATTGACGAAATCCTTTAAAACGCGTGAAAGCTAAAACAACTTGTGATTTTCAGATTTGGACTGTCAAAGACTTTTCACCGAACGTTCGTCATGCTCAGAAAATGCTTTGGGATACTGGAGAAACCCCATCGTTTGAAAAGACGACGTGTCCGTCTTGAGTTTGGCAAGCTTTTTATTGCTGACCGAATATTCCTCTATAAATCTGATCCGGGTGTTGTGACCGAACGTGACGGGTACACGCCACCTCTTCAATTGCATCATGACGACGTGTAAAGAAGCTCTTTCCCGGAGCCGTTACTTTTCTTGCTGCTAACTTCAGAAGCCTTCTTTCGAAGCAGGAAGAACGATTGTGTTCAATTGATATCTGTAACACTACGTCAAACTTGGATTTGAAACTCGGCTTTCCGTGAAATTCAGAGTCGCGAACTGTAACTCGATAAATATTATCTGGTTTATCGGAAGAATCCATAGCACTCATGAGGAGGCGGCGTACTCATTGCTGTTAAGATGTGTTTCCACTGGGTCCTCGTGGAACTAAATATGATATAGAAATGATCTGAATTCGGGTTACATTTTCTTATTTTTATGCTTTGATGTGCTAATGCTACAAGCCACCACATGTTACCATCGATTTTGTACGCGACCTCTGCGTTTGGCCCTGATGAACTTATATCTCGTTACCCCAGGTGTCCTGTATTCTTGGGTGAATTTAATTACCCAAGCATTCACCGGAAATTGTTGTGAACCCTTGTACTGCTGGAATGTTCCAGAGTATTCTGAATTTAGGTTTTTCAAACGCACTGTCTTACTGAAGTTGTTCTTGAGCCTACACGTGGGCCCTCCATTCTAGACCTATTTTCTACTATCGGTTCCCGAAAAAGTAAAGCGTGTAAATGTTTTTGAAAAATTGAGCCATGATAAAATGGTGGTAATCGAATCCGACATAATAACTCAGCATTCTGGTAATCAATTTAAAGAAATCTACGACTATTCTAAGGCAAAGACCATGAGAAATGGTGCTCTGCCATGAGGATTTTTTTCTGGCGAGTTTGAGTAGTCTTTCCACTTATGGCCTGTCAAAGAAGAGTGGTCAGCTTTCAAAAGTTAGATTAACTCTATTCTTAGCTGCTTTGCTCGGAAAATCAAAATCCCGAACAACCCTCACCGTTCGTGTTTCTTTTTTTTTTTTAATCTTCAAGTCCACCTTGGCTAGGGAGGTGGTCGGTTCGAAGGTCACCGTCGGACACCTGCCGGCTAAATGGGTACAAACATCCCCCGACCCCGGCGGTCGGGTCCCATCCAGGGTCCAGGGGATAAAGTTTGGGAGAGGTCCTGCAAACCCCTGCTAAGCCTAGCTGCGAACACTTAACCGCAACCGCTCGTCGGTTGCGGCGGTATGCTGCCTTTGGTAGCGTTGTTGCACTCGTGCAGACTCTCGTCCTTGGGAAACCAGGTGAAAAGTTGAACGCAAAGGCGCAACAATAAGAAACGTTTGTACAGAAGGGTTGTGGAAAATCCACAATAATGTATACTATTATTGGTATAATCTCCATTCATCTGATATGAACTTTGAAATAAAAAAGGACTAAATCAAACATTTTTCAAACACAACTTAAAGTTACTTTGACGTCTAATCCCAAGAAATTTTGAGTTGAATATATCCGGCGAGGTCAAGTCATGGTACAACTGGCTTAAAGCATTCCGAAGGAATTTTGTGTTGCGCTTTTTCAGTGAAGCATTTTTAATGAATCGTTTGCCTTACCTACTTGTGAATTCACTTATGGCCACACTTAGAAAATATCACTATATCTTCACGCGGTGTTAGCAAAGTTATCGAAGGCATCCCTTTTCATTTATTGCCAGGAATAAATGGAATTAACTTTAAATTGTTAAAACTCACACAGCTTTACACTAGTGACTCTCTAGCTTTGTTGTATCAGTAGTCTTTTGGTGAAGGTTGTTTGCCAAGAAAATGAAAACATAGCAGGTTAGTTTATGTCCATAAGTCTGGTGATACGTAATGCCTAAATAACTACAGACCAATATAATTAACGAGCGTCCCGTGTAACATTTTTGAGCGCATTGTTTATAGTCGCATAATCAATTTTTTCTTGAAGAATAACATTCTTTTCGATGGTAAACATGACTTTCGTAAGGGCAAGTTTTGCGCAATCCAACTTTTTGAAGTAGTAACTGATATTTATTGAAATGTTCACTCGCTTGGCAGACTGATATGATATTTTTAGACCTTTTCGAAGCCTTTGCATGTGTGCCTCCACAAGTGCGTAATACATAAGCTTGAAACTTTGAATATTGACGCCTTTATCATACTTTGGATTATAGAATTTCTTACTAAACGACTCCAATCGGTTTTTATTTATTTCTGATCACTTATCAAAGAGCACAGAGGTTAAAGCAGGTGTACCGCTGTGCTACTGTGTTAGGACCCCTTCTATTTCTTTTATATATATAAAGGACCTCCCCACGAACATTCTTCTTCAATAAGAATCTTTACTGATGATTGCGCGTTGTATAAAAGAATAGCTGAAACTGACGACTCTCGTACTTTGCAGGGCGATTTTAACTTTATTGTTTCATGGTGTAACAAGTTGCAGATGCACGTTAACATAGCTAAAACAAAAATAAAGACCTTTGTCAGAAAAATATTATAATCAATTGCAACTACACAATCAATGGCGTCCCTTTGGAAAAAGTGAATAAGTTCCAGTACCTGAACGCTTTTATTTCCAATACCCTTTCTTGGCAGGATAAAATTATATATAATGTGGATAAGGCAATTCGTTCCTTGAAGTTTATTCGACGAGAACTGTTTTTAGGACCTTCTGCAGCTCGTCTACTAGCTTTTGAAACATTTGTCAGGTCACAACTGGAGTATGCAAGCGTCATATTGGCTCCTCATCAAGATTATCTTATTACTAAATGAGGAGCATTCGAAAGAAAGGGAAGCCGCTTCATTTTCTATGACTATTCATCTTACAAGAGCGTTTCGGGTACTGAAACAAAAGTACACGTTTACCTCTATTACAAACCAGGCGTAGGGCCTCCCATCTAACGTTCTTTCACAACATGTATTACTACAATATTTCTAAAAAAACGCTCGTTGCTTCCAGTCCATCGCATTTTTGATAGACGAGATCGTGCTCACAAACTTCGCTCACCTCATTGTAGTACAAACCATTTTCACAACTCCCCGTTACAGCTTGATATTTCAGAATGGAACTCATTACCTCAGTGTACAGCTGAAATTGCAGATAGAGCGAATTTCAAATCTTCGTGAAATATAATTTCAAACTATCCTGGAATAAATCGTGTGTGCGAAATATTTTTGTTCGTTGATTTTTGTTTTCAAATTTGTTTTTGCTGTTGTTTTGCTAGACATGTATATATTATTGCACTAATCATTCGTAGTATACGTTTGTTGATTTCCTACGACATATGGCATCATATGTTATTTTGTATAGTATTTCTCCACCTTGTGACTCCCCTCATGCAATACCCGAAATGGCGCTGAGTATAATAAACTAAATAAATAAATAAACAACAAGAACGAGGAAAGCACTTTCGACCCGTGACTGAAATGCTACCGACACGTGCTAGATATTGCACACTGGTGGCACTGCCGAAAATCTAGAGCTGGAGTTCGCTTTAGACCCGTGGCTATTTACCATATCTATAGCCAAGTCTAGGGCCGGGTGCTGGCCATCGACGAGGCAATGAGCGACGCCGCAATGTTTAGCTTTCCGTTGTGAGGTAGGCCAGCTCTGTTTGAACCGCAGACTGATCGTTAGCCGCTTGCGGGGCCAGGTGGCGCTGCCGAATGTGTGTGTCAAACGTTTAATGAGAAAAGAAAGAAAAAAGAAGTGGTCGCACTCGCGCCGTGACTTCTTTCACAGGACTTTCCCCGTAGGAAGCCCCCCCTTCTAGATGTCTCCTGACGTAGGTCGCCCGGACATCGTATAATCGAGCAGGGGTCCGTAAGCATTCGGACTCGTCTTTCAGAATCGCCAAACGGTCTGATCCACTCTTCGTAGGAGCTAGGAGTGTCTTCGCCCAGGCCGAGCCCAAGCATCGCTTCTGTGTGTGGCGAGGGCCTCCGCATTCCCAAATCAGGTGGTAAAGTTTTGGGAGTGTGCCGTCTCCTTTGCAGAGTTGACATCTTTGGTCGGGGGGTTCGTAATCAGGGTTCAACTTTCTTTTCTTGATGGTCTCAAATTTTTTGAGTCAGGTATGGTGTTGTTGCGCCACCCGATACCAGAACTCGTCGTAATATCACCATTTTCTTGCGTTTGAAGTGGTTCAGTGGAATGGGATTTGGTTCGGGGTTCCAGATTCCTTTAGTCGGTGCTTCCATTCTTTTTGTGCATCCGCATAGCTTCAACCGGGTCGCGCGTTGTATCTGCAGTTTCAGTGTTAGTCGACAGAGGTCGGATTCTCCTGGGACACGCGAGGAGTGAGGACTGTTGAGCTCCTCGCGGCCGCGTCATGCGCAACGCTCGTTGCCGCGGATGCCCGTGGCCCCGGGATCCATCGGATGCTGAATCTTTGTTTGGTGGTGTACACGTGGCAGGTGCAGGGCCGTGTGGAAAATGCGTTTGATGGTTCTGCACGTCGTGGCTCCGTGTCTTTTGCATTCTCGGATTGACGTGCTGCAGAGTCCGTAAATATGTATAGTTGTTTTGCGTCGTGCTGTCTTTGTGTCACCTCTAGGTGGCGCTTAAGTGGCTCTCTATCGCGAGCAGCACCGCCGCGGCTTCGGCGAGTTCGGGAGAGTAAGGATCCGGCTCCTCGGGGTTGGGCTGGGGTCGATATGGATGTCCCCATTGGAGTTGTCTTTAGAATAGAAGATGGCGGCGGCTGTCGTGGCGAGTCTCTGGGCCGGCGATTTTCATCGCCGCATCAGTGTACGCGACCGTGGTGGACGGGTCTGCCAGAAACGTTCGAATCCCCGCTCCAATTCCGGTTGACTCATAAGTCGTCTTGCTCAATTACCGTTGAAACGGCCCGTGTAAGAAAGTTATTAGTCCAGTATACTTAGTCAGGAGTCAGCCCGCACGCGATCTTAGGCAGCGAGTTATGCTTAGTCCAGCATACTTGTCTGCAAAGGACCTTCGATAGCAAGTTATACTTTGTCCAGCACACTTAGACAGCAGACAATCGTCGACTTGACAAGTCGTACTTCGTTCATCATCTTAGTCCGCAAGCGACCATCGTGTAAGGTTATACTTAGTCCAGGTATACTTAGCCCGCAGGCGATCGTCGGCGGCAACTCATAGTTAGCCCAGCATCTTTAGTCCGTAGGTGAACATCGACGTTGAGGTCCTATTTAGTACAACATAGTTCTTGTCCTCTGGTGCCCCTTCGGGTCGAATCATACTTAGACCAGGAATAATCGGTTTGCAGGGGATACCCGGTGGCGGCGTTTTGCTTTGTCCAGTAAATGTGGCTGGTCCGCAGGGGACCATCCATGCACGCAGCTCCCCACGAATGACGAGGCCTAGCTGCCAACCGGGAGTCACGACATGACGGAGACTATTGGTTTAACGCATCAAGGCACGGCGTAGGGGGTGTATGACATTAGAACTTCTGACTGCAACAATCAGAATGCGCAAAGGGCACAATAAGCGTCCTTCAAGCTAGGTGAGTATTTAATCCAACGACAAATTAATTATTGTAATCTAGGAGCGCAAAATATTAAAGGCCCAGCACAAAGTCACGAAAACGTACTACCTACCAAAAACAGTGTGTTGCAGCTCACTTCCGTCCTTCAGCTGTGATGTAAAAATTAACCTTTAAAACAGCTCACAAAAAAAATTAAAAAAAATAAAAACGGATGACCCTTTGGTTCTTATTATAAAGAGGTTAGGTGTTCTTTTGTAAAGCTACTTGAGGCTCATTGGCTTTGCTCAAATGTTTGCTTATATTTATGGAACGATCGAGGTAAATCAAATTATAACGAAATGCCTCGTTTTAGATGCTTCCATCCTACATTCAAGCGAGCTAGGCATTGCGTTAACATTTTTTGAGACTCTGCCCGAAAACCAGCGGTTATCTTATTTTGAATATTTTTAATATTTGTGAAGTTATGTAAATAAATGTTTATCGTAAAGTACTAAATGAAGTGTAGCCAGATGTGCAAAAAATATAGGAAACTCAAAGGAAATAGTGGCTATGTTTCCCTATTGCTTTGCGGCATTTTATGGCGAAATGCTGCAGGGTTCTGGACGTTTCTTTTATGCAGGTCCTATTGCCACCTGTATGACCGAATGTGCATCGCGAGCGCGGCTTCGATTTGAGAGACTCAAGACCCAAACCTCACTGGCCAAATTCTCCATTTTGTCTTTCGCGACTGTTCGAGAATCTTCCAGAAGAATCGTGTGTTAAATATTTCGAAGCATTATCATCGAACGTTCAGAAACATACTGGCTTATCTACAAATCGATAACGCTTCTGACCGACACCAGCCGGCGTCATAAGCGTCTCTGCCTCTGCCGTTGTTGCCAAAGAAGATCAGTGTACCGCCGCACCTGAGGCCGGTTTTCTCGAAGCGATGGTAAGCCCATTTCGGTAAACCACGGTGCCTAGGAAGGAAAAAGTGCCCTAGGTACTGTAATAAACGGCTGGATATAGAACAGCACCAATAATTATTTTTGATTAGGCAGTAAAGATGCGTCATCTATCAGTGAGAACAAGCCAGTCATTTTGTTCGTCCTCTCTTTCCGCTGGTTGTTATCGATCTGAAGTATGGGCTAATGTTTTTGCGCTTGTGCCTCTGTTTGCAAACCCCCATGCTGACGTTTCTTGGTTCATTTTCAATCGACGTTTGCGGACAGGACACTATCGTCTGCCACCTTGGTTTCTCTACCTGCACACCTGCGTTTTGCTACATGTCGCAATGAGTCGCAAGATAATCCTAATGTCACCTTTAGAAAAAAAAGCGAAATGATGATCTCGCCAACTTTCTTTGTGGCAAGTATTTGTTTATTTCTCGTTTTTGCGACTTCTGCAGATGACATCAGCAAGGTTGATTCGTATACCGCGCTGCCGTGTCCTACTAGAACGACAGACGGAGACAAAAGACAGCGACCAGCCTCAAACCCATGCAGCATGCTCGCGATGGTACCTTTGGCAGGCGTGTAGTCGTTCGGTGCTCGTGAAGTAAGCACGAGCGGTTGCAAGCCTGCCAAAGACACCCTCGCGTGCCTGATGCCCGTGTTTGAGCATAGCCTCCCTTTATTCTACGAAGCCTCTCAAATCGCAAAACCTCTTGTTTGAGGCTTGTCGTTGTCGTTTGTTTCTGTATGTCGCTCTAGTGGGACACGGGCATTACGTTACGTTACGACGAATCCTTCGTGGCCACGGCAACTCACCGTCGTAGCACGTCGTCACCGAAACATTCGTGTCTCGAATATCGCGTGCCAGGCTATCTCTTTGAATTGGTAGCCACGCTTAATAAGAAGCACGAATTTTCCGGTGACTTTTCGTAACCTAACGTAAGAAAACGGGCATGTGTGAACAAGCCTTAAAGCTAAGCTTCTCGTCACCGTTGAATTGCTGGCCACCGGGGATATGTAGAAACCTCGATGCTGTCGGCATACTGTCGGCGCACTGCGAACAAAAAACAGTACAATATCTGAGCTGTTCACCCGGAACGAAGACTTTATCAAGGATAACCCCTTTTCTCCGCAAAGTAATCGCTGCTCACGAGTTGGCGTGCATACTGTAACAAATTAAACATGTTAGCAAAAATATATACCAACACTTGTTTGCAAAATATTTTTTTTACTCACCATAAAAACACTTGCAAGGCTTATGACCGTCATATATCTTGGATCCCGGACTGCTGAAGAGTGATGCGTTCGCGGAATGCTGCCGTCGGTTAGTTTAGTAGTCCCTCTGAACTACCGCTTTGCTTGACGTGCTCATTGGTTGATGGTGCGTCACTAATAAAACAGCCGGATCTAAATGAATGTTCAGCGGAAGCAGGCAGAACTATTAGCTCTCATTAAGCGACGTCGCGGCTATTTTGCTTGTAGGTACTGCTCCTCCCTAGGCGCCCCTGCTCCACCAGTCACGTGACCTAGGATTCCCCCTTCTAGGGACAATAGTTAACTTTAACCCACGGTTTGCGTTCGAGAAAACGGGCCCTGGCGGTCGACTTGACGAATACCTAACACTCGGTCATACTGACTACACAAACGTACTTGTTTCCCTTAGCGTCGTCATTGTCTTCCGCTTGGACTTGGGCCCGTTTATCGAAGCGCTAACCGCGGCTAAAGTTAGCCGCAGTACCTAGGAGAGGGATTTTGAAATCACGTGACTGGCTCGGTAGGGATGCGGGGAAAACATGGCGGTGCCCCGGTGAGTGAGCGCCGCTCGCTTTGGAACTAATATGTCGTTGTAGCTGCAATATCGGGCGCGTTAGTCAGCAACGAATGGTGCAGGAGGCTTTCGCTTTGAATTTCCTCACTTAAATCTCAAAGCATGGGCAATGACCTCGTCGCATTTTTTAGATAGCTATTCGATTCTGGCTAATCCTAAGCCTAAATGAACGCGATAATTGTCGGCATGGCAACGTCTTTGGAAAGTGGATTGCCGTGACTCAATCGGCCGGGTACTGATAGCACACTAAAGCAGACAGCGTCCCCATAGACCTTTTGTTAAGTTTCCCTAAGCGCCGAGGTGCATGCTGCGAGTGTATATGTTACACGCGCTGCACGTGCTGGCGTCTGCAGTAGTAATTGTTCTAAAGCAAAAAGTCCAACACAAATTTTGCCTTGCACGCGCGTTCGTCAAAGCCTTATTATGATTATTTACTTCGAATCTTTTATAAGAGGAAGGGCGCAGCGCGGGGACCGTAGAATTACACTTCCAGCGTTCTCCTCAATGCTTGGGTAACTTAGAAAAGTTCTAGTGGGACGCTGTCTGCTTTTGTGTGCTATCAATACCTGGCCGATTGAGTCAAGGCAATCCACTTTCCAAAGACGTCGCCATGCCGACAATTATCGCGTTCATTTAGGCTTAGGAATGGCCAGAATCAAAAGACTATCTAAAAAATGCGGACGAGGTCATTGCCCATGCTTTGAGATTTTAGTGAGGAAATGCAAAGCGAAAGCCTCCTGCACCATTCGTTGCTGACTAACGCGCTCGATTTTGCAGCTACAACGACATATTAGTTCCAAAGCGAGCGGCGCTCACTCACCGGGGCACCGCCATGTTTCCCCGCATCCCTACCGAGCCAGTCACGTCATATTAAAATCCTACTCCTAGGTACTGCGGCTAACTTCAGCCGCGGTTAGCGTTTCGAGCAAACGGCCCTGGTGGATCAACTCTTGAGGGAGCTGGTATGGTCCGTTGTGACGCAATGCCTGTGTCTAGTACCTTTAAGTGCAGAAACTTGGTACATGTCTATGGGTAGTACCTTCGTAAGGAAGAGGGGTGCTCGGTAGTGTGGCTACGTCTTCACCTTCTAGCCGGTGTGCTCATACCTGGTTTTCATGGCGACGACACCCTCCACACTGAAGGTGCGAGCTGCGCAGTGACGAATTTCAAACCTTGCTCTCTATTTCTTCTTTTCGTCGATGACTTTTCTCCGCACTGCCATTTCGAACTTCTGAGGGTCCGTGTGGAAGGTGTTTTCCTCAGATTCAACATGTGCACGCAGGGCTCCGTCGTGGAACTTCGGGTTGTACCCATGAAGTAGCTGGGACGGAGTTCTTTCGGTGCTTTTGTTATAAGATGGGCTGTAGTAGGCTTCAACGTTTTCAGCATAACATTCAATGTACGCTGGTTTGTCTATTTCATTGGGGTCATGATTGTTGGAATGAGGGTTCAATTGACTCTTTTTACCTGGCCCTTCGCACGTAGGTGTCTCGTCGAGTTGATGACACGTTGGGTTCTATGAACGCACAGATGTCCTCAAAAGCCTTGGATGTAAAATACGTTAATCGATTTGTTATGATCCTCGTTGGCAGTCCGAAGTTGAGAATGAAGCTCTTCAGTGAATTGATGACATTCTTTATCGTTTTCTCACGTGAGAGACGCAGCTCCACCAATTTGGTTAAATTGTCGAAAATAGCAAGAAGCTACATGCTCCCCTTGTTGCTCCGCAACGAAAGGTCAAAAAGGTGGTCTGCGAGTACTGTCTCAAACGGGCGTCTCCCCGTTGTAGTAGGATCGCAGAAGGTCTTGTACCTTTCGCACTTGGGACATACGCGGATGTCATGTCAAGCAGAATCTGATGTGCTCACGAACATATCGGCGCATTCCAGGGAACGGATGGGTCTCGCTAGCGTTTGCGACAGTGCGGCTCAGGCCCCGCCAAATGATTAAACTTCACGTAAAGGCTTTTTTTATGGTCTTGGGCATGACATACAGTGATTCTCATCTTTCCGTTGTGTTTGTCTTCGCGGGACAGTATTCCTTCCTTCAGCACAACGTCTTTCACCAGAGGGTGTTCTTCGCCTTTGCGTTCATCCGGCGTCTTCTCAAAGACTTTCTATGATTCGGCAGAGAAGGTTTTTGTATGACCGATGAATGAGTAATGCTTGTTCTTACTGAGCTCAACGTATGGACATACATCAAGATTGTTTCATTATTACCTTGTTCCAGTGGTCACTAGGTCTTCAACCGCCGCACGGCTCATCGCATCGATGTGTTCTATTTTTTGATCCTGGCCGATGGCGTATCTCCGTACGTAGTAGCTCCGTAGCATGTGAAGTCATTTTGCGATCTGGAGGCTTTAACGGCTTAATAGTAAGCTTAGGTATAGCAAACGCTTGAACAGTCAGTCACGCCGGTAAATCTGATGCCAATCAGAAAACGCCGTAACATTTCGAAGGTCGCCACGGTGGCCATTAGTTTCAACCTGTTAGAGTGGTAGGACCTTTCTGCTGAACTTGTCCTTTTACTGACGTAGTGGACAAGCATCAAGAAATAGTTTTCGTCTGCTTGGAGCCGGATGCATTCCATTTGTTGTCACAGGGCGTCAGTGTGAACTTAAGTTCTTGCCTTTTGGTTTTACAGCTGAAGTACAAGGTCGGACTTGAGAGCACATTTCATTCATGCATTGGAAGGCTTGCTGGTGGTCTTCGTCCCACTTTAATGGTTTGCCCTTTCGAGTTAACCAGCTTAGGGGTTTACTCAAAGCTGCATAGCACAGGACGAATGGTCAAAAGAAGCTCGCCAGCACAAGAAACGTTTTCACCTCATGAAGGTCTTTTGGCGCTGGAAATTCGTTGATTGCCTTGACCTTAGCAGTTCCTGGTCGAACGTCTCTTTCGGAAATGACGAAGCATAGATAATCAACTTTTGTTTGGCGAAGCGACACTTGGAGAGTCAAAGCGTCATTCCTGCATGGCGGAGTGCTTCAAACACAAGCTTCAATTTCTCCAACGTTTCTTCGAAAGTCCTGGCTGGCACTAGAATATCATCCAGGTAGCATACCTCAATGGTGCTCCGCAGTGGTCCAAGAGGAGCTGTTTGTGAGGCGCTGGAACGTTGTGCGATCGTGGTTAGCCAGGCCCAAAATGAGCCTCCTAAAATTTACAAGTTCCATCTGGCATGACAAAGGCCGTCTTTTCCTTCGCTGCTGACTCCTTCAAAGGAATGTAAAGAAGTCCGATGTGCCAGTCCTACGTTGTCAACAGCTTACGCCATGCCGGCTGTTGGACTACGTCGTCAAGGTGTGGCCAAGGGCTTCTTGTCCTTGACAGTGATCTGGCGCGTTTGGCTTGCCAAAGTCGACCACGAGGCGAGGCTCGCCATTCTGCGCACAAGAAGGAGATGACTAGCATACTGAGCACTTGAGCGTCCGTTACAGTGCCATCTGTATTCCACTCGTCGCACACTCTTATGGATAGTGTGGCCATTCCTCCACGATTGTTCTCTAGGGCTTGTAGTAGACTGGCAAGCTTCTATATTTTATGACAATGTCCATTCTAACGAGGTTCCTACAACCGATATTGCCTTAATTTCATAGCAAAACAAGCCTCTCTGCTCGTTGAGGACGCTGATCAGAGCTTGTCGTTCATGTGTGGTCATGCTGATGGCAATGGCAACGTTGCGTTTGTCAATTGAAGTTCTCAACCTTGAGCCGTGCATTCCCACCACGTTCAATGGATTGCATTCGAGTAGTATCCACCTCCTCTACACGCGCTAGGCTTGTTCCTTTCTCTAGCAGGATGAACTTTCGTCGCATGAACGGTGATATTGGTGGTCGTGACGCAGTGACACGGGCTGCGGGCGATGGCGTCCTTTTGCTGATAAGAGTGAGCGTCAACATAATGTTCGAAACCGGCACTGGACACGATCGAAACTGAGATAGTGCGGTTCCAGGGTGACGACGTTTTGACGGACATATCGAGGCACCGTCGTCCGTTTACAAATAGTTCGATATCCTTGAAGATTTTGTTCTCTTTGTGCATGATTTGAAAGGTGTCATCAGCCTTGAGGTGGAAGCTATGTGCGGTTCTATCCAAGTTCGTCCAATGATTACTCGTATATGTTGCGCAGTGTACTACGGGACGACATGACAGCTCGTCGTCTTCGAGAACGCATTTCACAGGGTTTTGACCGAGATCCGTAAAGTTGTTGAACATCGGGTTAAAAGTTGTAGCAACATCCCATTTGCCTTAGACGTTCTGATGGTGCACACAAAGCTTCCAGTGCCCACAAGTGAGAGTTGAATATTGAGAAATTATTGGTTGATTGTTGATAGAGATAACTTTATGTACCTCATCTCAGCTGGCACGCCTGTCGGCAGGAGAGCGTGACGTACTGCGCGGAGTGATTTGCCTTTACACTCTTCAGAGCCGTTTCCACTAGCAGGCTGCAGCGACAGCCACTCACGAAATGTCCATACTTGCGACCGTTGAAGGCACCTTTGTTCTTCAGTCTTGACAGCCGCCTTGGTCGTCGGGAGTTCGATATCTTTCGGCATAGTCTCTACCGCTGCCGATGCTGACACGAACTTTTGTGCCGCCTTGACGTTGCTGACGGCTGACTTCATAAAAAGTTTAACAGGTGGCATCGCCTGACTGCAGATTATTAGCTGCCAAGGTCGAGGCCAGAGACGTTGCGAATTTCGCCGCTTTGAAGCCGCAGCATCGCAGCTTGGTTCACCTTCCGCAGTGCCGCCATTATAAGTTGCCCCCATTGTGAACTCACTTCCTTGACGGCGCACTTCGATCAGAGGAAGCTTTGTCGAAGGGAAACTAAAATCAGCGACAGACCAATGCTGTCCCTGTGTCCACCTGAGCATACTGTCGGATGCGAGGGGGTTATTGTCGTCATCGGGAAACAGCTTCTGTAGTTCTGGCCATTTCGAACAGGTTTCGAGTCGCTTCATTGTCGCTCTATACAACTTAAGAGCCATCTTCGCTCACCTGTGGATGACGCAACAGCGGGCACTATTTTATCGCTCCACGCAATCTGGGCCACCACTGTGTTGACATATGAATCCCTGTCCGGTGCGCTTTCTCTCATGGCGCCTGCTGCAGACTACGAGCCAAAGAAGGCGGGAATGGACGCCGTCAAGTTTTGCATCGCTGTCACCAACGCGAAGCCCGGATGCGACGCTCTCAACTGCACGCCGACGAGCCGGTTCCGCAAGTGTTGCTAGAGTCCGTAGGAGCTCCCGGTCTGCGTGGGCCGCGACTGTGCCTTCTCAGTCGAGTCAACGGGAACACTGAACGCTCTCTCTCCTAGGTCGCGGAAACAATGGCAGGCGCACCACCACCCGTGAAGAAGACCTCGCCCGCCGGCTTGAACGTGGCCGTCGCGGCCGCCATTGCTCCGGGAATGTCCAGCGGTAATACCTCTTCTGAGAGTTAAAGACTTCGAAGTAATATCGATGAACGTTACTAAACATCCTGGTCTATTTGAAGACGATTAAACTTCCGGCCAATCATGCCGGGCGCCATCTTGCGTCTATTCCCGCAGGGGATGGTTGCCAACCGAGGATTAGTTGTCGGTCGCACCTCGCCGACTCACTCGACGGATCGCAAACACTTGTAACATATCGCATGTTCCTGTGCGAAATGTTCTGGACTACGTAGTCAGTATGAAAGGAGCTGAGATCGGCAACCCCTGGTTAGTAGCCCTGTTGTCATCGGCGGCCGCGTGACGACCTGTTGCTGTGGAGGGTTCGCGAGTAAGAGAGCCGCTTTCCAACATAAAATTTCGCCGTGACTATAAGAAAACGGAAGTTGCACGTTTTAAAGGTGCGTGTCTGCATCCAACGTAATCGCTGGCGCGGCGCGCCCGCCCCAACGCGTTGCGCGACGTTGCTGCGAACAAAGTGTCAATACTCCGACGACAGG